>JAQIXH010000668.1:0-11783 GCA_034700145.1 Panagrolaimus detritophagus | reverse complement strand
ATCAGATAAAGATTTATTTGGATCAATTGTTGTATCAGTTAAATCTTTATCTTTTTGAGTTGTTGTTGTAGCAGATGAGATAGTGCTTTGAAAACGAAAAATTGTTTTGGGAATTGTTCTAAAAGTGTTGTACATTGAAGAAGATTATTGATTATAAAAAACAAACCTTGATAAATGTCGAAAAGACTGCATTTTTGCGAGAGATTTACAGAATCCAAAAAGAGATGAAAAAGTTTTTGTTGAAAAAATTGTTGAATTTTTATCACGGATATTTTCGTTACAGGAAAAATGTCAAACACAAAAAAGTTGATGCAAAAATTGAATTGAATTTTTATTGTTTGAGCAATGATAGCAGCTGCAGCAAAATAGAAAAAGGAATATCAATGCTTTTTTCCATAAAAATCAATATCGAAAAACTTAACAATTTTTACCAATTAATTATTGCTCAACATCAAATTTTAACATTTTAAACTGCAGTTTTCATCGACATTCACTTGCTTAAAGAATAACTTTTATCCAGATGGTTAAAACTTTATTTTTAAATAAATTTGGATATGTTTTACTTAAAATTTTATTAAGTTGTATTGGAATATTTGTGTATATATTTTTTATTCGATATTTTATTCCATCTTATAATGGAGAATCATTCTATTTTTCAATTAAAGAATCAGGAACTGAAGAACAAAACAATCAAAAAAGAATAAAAATTGCAGCCGAAATTTTGGAAAAATTTGATTGGAAAATTTTAAAGGTGAGGTTTTTATTTGTTGGGGTTTAGACTAATATGCTTTATATCTTTTAGGAAAAACCAAGAATGAATTTATCAATTTCTCTGATAGCTGCAGATCGAAAAAATGGATATATAACACAATCAATGGCATTTTTATTGACACAAATTGAAAGCTGGGAAAAAGTGCCAATACTTTCAATTTGCAATGTTGAAGATAACATTTTTGATGAATTAAAACTTTTCACTGATAAACTTCAAATTCATTCCATCAATAAAGAAAATAATATTGCTTTTGATTTAACTGAAGATGATGGAAGATTAAAAAAAGAAGCAAAGGATTATTGGAATTGTTTAAATGCAGCTTACAGTAGTAACCATTCAACTGATTTTATTCTTTTAATTGAAGATGATGCTGTTCCGGTACCGTATTTTGGGATGCTTATTGAAAGCTTGTTGAATCAATTAAACAGCTTGGATTTTATTGATTTTGTAAAACTTTTTCATCCTTGGAGACTTCGAAAAATTCCATTTATGTTTCAAGCAATTTCTGTATCAATTGCTTTTGGATTTACAGTATCCTATTTTGTATTTCGACGATTTTCAATTATTGCAATTTTAATTTTTTCAATTTTTATGTATTCGTGTTTGAGGCAGTCTTTTTATTCAGAAGTAATTATATAGTTTTTACAGTGATAATTACAGTAATCCTTTGACATTTCAGATATTTGCTGATACTCGATTTCATTTTTCTTCGTCTGCTTATATAACTCCGTCAGAATCATGTTGTACTCCCGGCGTTTTGTTTCGCTCAACATCAATTCCATCAATGCTTAAATATTTTAAAGAACAAAATGTTGAAAATGGACATGCAAAAGATCATATCTTAGATGAATCACCATTTACAGGAAAAGCAACAGATTTTAATTATTTTGTACATATTGGACATTTTTCATCTGTTCGACAAAAAGTTATTCCATTAGAAAGTTTATTAAAAAATTGATTAACTTATTTATTTATTGTAAATATTTAAACATATCAAAGATGTTAATAAAATATATCAGATTTATCAAAAAAATGATGACAAATATTTTGGAAAATTTTTGCAGTAAATTAGCACAAGGTTTTGAAAAAGAATTTAATGTTCAAATTGTATCAAAAATGATACTACATATTAACCCATTTAGAAGACGGTGGCGGAAATAGCCGGCACAACAGTGGAGTCCAATGAGTGCACAAAAAAAATATAAAGCAAAACGCCTTTAAAACAACATTTTTGATTAAAAGAAGAAATAGAAGATGAAAATGAAAATTACGACATTAATTACTTCCGTCCTAAAGAAATTGTTTACAAATTCGAATTATATGAAAATGATAAAATTGTTGGAGAAACTTTGGAAGGAAAAATCATTAACATGCTACCATAAATTTGTTTATTGATTTTTTGTGTTTAAATAAATTTTTGTTTTAAAAAATGGAGTACTCTTTCACAATGTTTACTTAAGGTCTTTTTAGAGAAGTTAAAAAGTGTATTTTCTATGTTATTACAGTAGTTTTGGTTTTTTTGTAATAATAGTTTATTTTAATAAAGTTTATTGTAATATAATAAAAAGATAAAAAAACAAATGTTATTATAAATTAAGAACATTGTATTTTCCAGTTTTTTTCATGAAGTAACAGCATGTAACAGTTCCAACACAGCCAACGGTGATTCCCAAGATCATATAAAACATTTTTGTATGTGTTGCAACAGTTGCAACGGCATCGACTTTTTCGCATATGAAGTCCATAATTAATTTTTTTTCTTGTTCAAACAATTTTTTCATGTCATCATTAAGATGTTTTTGCTCATAATAATTTAGGCATGTGCTAAAATTGAAATTTAATACTTCAATCTAAGGATGGACAAATTTCAGGCCCTGGGTCCCGCTTTTTTTTTCAGGTCCCTACAACGCCCGTTTTGCTAAAGCACCGGGCCCCGATATCGGGGCCCGGGGCCCTTACAAAGGCCCCGGAGGCCCAGGCCCCAGGCTCGAAAGGCCCCGGGCCCCCGTCCATCCTTACTGCAATCAAGGTTTAAAAAAACTTACTGTTGTGCCGCCCATGATCCAATAAAAAATGTAGCAGCAATTAATGAAAAAAGAAAAACATGACTGGACATTTTGAATTTGAATGCAAAAAATGTAAAATGAATTTAAAATGATCTAAAAATTTTATAAAAAAAATAAATGCATCATCGAAAGAAAATAATACGCCTTTTTTCCGTTGGCTATAATAATTTTTCAAAACGTTTATTACAGGATCTTCAAAGTTTGATCTTATAGAACAAAAAAGAAGCAAATAAATTTGTCATTAAATTTAAGAAAATATTCCAAAAACTTTGTTTTTAAAAATGCTGCTAAAGTTCATTGCATTTTATTACACAAAAATGTAATTTTTTGTTGAATGAAATTTGGGTGTTCTTTGTAGATTGAAAAATTTAAGGTGGCAGTCATTTTTTATAGATGTAGGGAAAAATGACATCGAAAGATTAAAAAATCCAATTTCAAGTTTTTTTTTCTCTGACAGACATGACATGTTTTATTACAGGTACTTTTACTGTTTTGCCCACACAGTTTTTTTCCATTCACCAACTCAACCGCTCTGTCTACCCGCCCACCAAACCTTTTGAATTCGCAGTGCAAACTCACTATTTTTATGCAAATTTGTGAATGAAAAAAAATGTGTGGGCGAAACGAAAAAAGTGCCATTATTTTATTAAACTCACAAAAAATAAAATTAATGCAAAAAGGGAAGAAAAAAATGATGTGCTTCAAAAATATATAAAAAAAATCCTATCTTTTTTAAATGACGTAGAATAATCTCTTGATTATTTGATCGGGATTATTCAAGCGGATGACACCTTAAGCTTTACGGTAATAAAACGTTCATTAAATTTCGCGAATTACGAAACAAATAAAACAAATAATCAATCAAAAGGCAATAAACAACGCGAAACATATTTCAAATAATTTGTGAAACTGTTTGATTTTTAAAAAAAAGACGATTTACAAAAAAAGCAAAGGGGAAAGAGAAAAGAGAGAGTAAGCATTCGCTGTCTGTTGTTGCCGATTAAATGATTAATGCTTGACACATTTATTTCGAAAAAACCAAGATTTTGCTTTAGTAACATAAATGCATATGTTTTTAAAAAATTTGTTATGTCTAGTTTTATCGTATTCGACAAAAAAAAGCATAAAATACAAACATTTGATTACTTTTAAACAAATCAATTTTTTCGAATTTTAGCTAGCAATGTGCATCGTTTTTTCAAAATTTCTCTAGAAATATAAGTTTAGCACTATTTTTCAAAAACCCTAAAAAATCGAATTTACCATAAATATTATGTTTTATGCTTCATATTATTGCTTTTGCATATCTCTTCTTCTTTATTCATCTAATTATCATTACGGTTAGAACAAAGAATTATAAATTTCTTAAATAAAAAGTATAATCGTTCTTTGCTGGAATTTCTTGATGTAAAAAAATTTAATAATTTTATCTTGAACTTCTTTAATTTTTTTTGAGAATATTTTTTCAACTGCAACTTGTTTTTTACAAATGCAATAAATCTTTCTTTTCCAAATGTTTCAAATCCATCTGGAACTAATCCATTTGGATACTGTGGATTGATAACTAAAATTCATGAAGTAAGGAAACGGATACATAAAAATTTTTTTTACCTCATGTTAAACCCTATTCAAATGCTAATCCGATAATTGTTGGTTTCTTTGGAGTTTCTCATTTATCGGAGTTTTATCGAGGTTTGAATTTAAATTGGGTTATATCTTCACGAGTTGGACCCTTAAAATTAAAAATTAAACTGTGCAGCTGGTAGAATTTTGTAATTTTATAAAACTGGATTATGAAAACACAATGGCAAAAAAAAACTGAAGAGGTGTTTCTACTAATACAAATTTCTGCTTTTTTTTAAAATAAACTTACAAAATTTGCAGTCGCATCCCGAATTTCATCAATTGTTTTTTCTTTCATACAATCTTTGAATTTTTTTGAACCTTGTACATTCAATCTTTTTTCCACGTATTTCACTTGCTGGAATTACTCGATTTGTGACAGCTCATTCCCCAAAAGATGTACCTAAATTTTGGATTGCTTGTGAAAACAAATCTAAAAATTTAAAATTGCATGTGTGGCCATTTGATATTGGAGATTTTGTAGTAGTTATTAAAAATATGCAAATGCGCTTTGTTAAAAAACTGAATTAAAAAATGACATATTTTCTTGTATTAAGCGATTTCAAAATTTATGAAAAAACTTATTTTTAAACTCCGAGGATTTATGCCAAAAACGATGAAAAGAAAATCAAAGAAATTATAAAATTGTATTTTTTATAACCATTATTAACTTTGTTCGGCGTTTAAGGAAATAAGAAATGTTAAAAAACTGGCCACTTCATTTCACACATTCCAGATAAATGAAAAGTTATCACACTTTTTGTTGTAAGTTTTTTTTCTCCAGCTTTTAAAAAAATTATTTTTTTCTCTGCTTATTGTTTACTCTTATATTTTTGTTTCAGTTCTCCCTCATTGTGCAAATAAAATTACATTTGGGGGAAATTGAATTTTTTGTTATTTTTGTAAAATTATTTTTTTTGTATATTTTTTTATCCGCTTATTTTTTTCACCATTATTTTTTTCTCCGTTATTTTTTTCTCCTAATAGCTTTATCTTAAAACCAGATACTTTTTGGATAGATAATAATCACCCTACTTATTTTTTTTAATTAAGATTACATTTTTAGGTAAAATGAATACTGAAGAAGCTGAATCTTTAATCCTTCAAAATCGATGTTCACCATCATCAATTATTTCCAATATTTTAAAGAATTCTGACACTGAAATGTTTCTAGACGAAAATGAACTTGACGAAATCGATTCACCTCTGCAAAATTATAAAACTTTGATGGATGGAAGTTTGAGAATAATTTATATAGAAGCCGAAGTACATTTCAGCAGTCTTGATAATGGTAAGAGTTTTTATAACAAATTTAATAATTTCTATATTCCGATTTTAAGGTTGTGATCCCAATGAATATGGTATTGCAGATTCTAAAACATTTGGAGAACCGGGAGACATTCCAACTCAATTTATCTCTAAAAAGTTAGGGGGAGATGGAGAAATTCGAAATGTGTATCCTGCCAATCCCAAGGTAATTTTATTTTTTAGTTTTATTATTTTGTTTTGCATAAACACGTTTACAGGCAGATGTTTGCAAATCTGAAATTCACCAAAATTTGGTATATGATCATGTTAAAAAAGGTGGAGATCGTTTTGCTAAACTTTTTTTTGGTGTTATTTTTGAAGAAGGGGGTGAAGAAGAAATAGATAGTGAAGATGAAGATTATGATGAAAATTACGACATTAATTACTTCCGTCCTAAAGAAATTGTTTACAAATTTGAATTACATGAAAATGATAAAATTGTTGGAGAAACTTTGGAAGGAAAAACCATTAACATGCTACAATAAATTTGTTGATTTTTTGTGTTTAAATAAATTGTTGTTGTTTAAAAAATGGGGTATTCTTTCACAATGTTTACTTGAGGGCTTTCTAGAGAAATTAAAAAGTATATTTTCTGTGTTATTACGGATTGTCCAGATCTGACGCAAGCGCTTTTAAGAGAGTGTAGGGTCGAGCCAAATTTGTCGCGGCTTTGATGTGGGCAAAAGATCAGCGAAAAAAATCAGACGATAACGGGGGTGGGTATCGGATTTTTGGCTTTTATTGCTGATGTCTGATCTGGACGTTCCCTTACGGTTGCTGATGATGAGTAATCCCCAACCTGCACTTTTACCAACCTGCACCAGTCCCCAACCTGCACTTCCCAACCTGCACTCGGCCCCAACCTGCACTTCCCAACCTGCACTTTTATACAAAATTATTTAAACGTGAAAAAACAAAAAAAAATAATACTGCTGCTTCTTCTTCATCTTCAAGTAAATCAAAGGATTTAAGATATCCACCAATCTTTCGAAGATATTTCTTAACATTCAATTGAAGAGTATCAACATCAATTATTGGTGGATCTTTAATGATGCAATACAACCGAATGGCCATTGTTTTTTATCTTTATTGTAATAATATCGGCATCTTTGGCATGTCATTTTTCTAATATTTGCTTTTGATTTATGGATGCTTCATACATTACACATATCTTCTTGATCGGCATGCTTTGTAACAAGATTAAATTTTTCTGTTATTTCATTTGCAGCACGCATTCTTCCATTAACACGCTGGGAATGCACTTTGATAATATCAGTATTACCAAAGCTAACAAAACCAGAGCGACGAATTGGTGGCATTTTTGATTAACAATAAATAATATTTCAATTTTTATATGATTAAAAAGTATTAAAAAATTCAATTTTTTATAAGAAAATATATAAAATTTTCACACTCTTTATGTATTAAAGGATATAAAATTTCCATTGTCCCTTTATCCTATTTCATATATTTATTAATCTCAAAATTTTCTAAGTTTCAAATAAACTTTGATAAGTGCAGGTTAGGGCCGATTGGAATAAAAGAAATTCAATAATAATTTAATTATTTATTTTCTTTTTTGTGTAATAATATTTGCGTTTATCCGCTTTTGATCCCGAATATATATTTTCAAGCAATAAAAAAATTGCACTAAATTTTTTTTTAAATATTAAAGTATCCTCTACTAAATTTCCACGTTTGATCTCATTTGTTTTATTCTTTTTTCGGCATCAAAACAAATTTAACACAAAGAGAGACAAAATTAATACTGTAATTATTTGTAACAGTAGCGACGATAAAAAATTCAAATCCACGCAGAGGCACATAAATGGGTATGAAAATTGTACAATTTTAACAACATAAAAAGGAAGAAACAATGATGTTTTTAAAAAGCTTTGAATGGATATTTAATTTTTTTAATTTTTGGTAATACAAATTTTTTTTTACAATTTTATGGCATTTTTGAAATTAAAATTTTAGTGCTTTTAATTTTCTTTTGAATAAATACTTTTTCTTTTGTTAAAATGAAAAATATATCAAATTATCCGCTACCTTTAAAAACTCTTTTTTGAAAATGCGGTTTTTTGCATGTTTTTGAGTATAGCTATAAGAGAAATTATGCTTGTATTGGAATAAAAAACGTTTAAAATTTAAAAATAAGTTTTAAAATATTTTGGTTACAACTTAGTTTTATCGGTTACTGTAAATGCCCTTTTATCGATAGATTTAGACTATCTTGATTTTTTCTATTTTTCATCAGTTTTTTAAAGCTTTTCTTTTTTTAATCTTCTTAACTATCGTCTAAAAAAAGACTATTACAATTTAAACAATCCAAAAACGTCCGCTTTAAAACTTTCCGCTACATACATTTTTACTTATCAATCACTCCATCCAATATGGATGTTTCTCTTCATAAAGATATATTATTTGTTTTTGAAAAACTTATGTTTTCTTCCAACTTCCTTGTTTAAAACGCACACAGCTTTTTATTTTAAAGTGCAAAGATAATACTTTTTTGCACCTTGAATTATTTCAAAAAGTTAAAGAAATGCAAATAAAGAACGAAATGTTGCAATTATTTTATGTTACAATCATTTTGTTTTAGCATTTTAAAATGTTTTTTTAACATATCTTTTTTTCAAACATTTTTGTGTAAACATTTATTAAACTACAGAATGGGCAAACGAGTCCCGTTCCCCAAAGAAAATATTTAAGTGCTTTAGTTTTTTTCTTTGACAATGTTTATTTCGAATTACTCGGAATAGCCCCAAATGTACAGATATTGCAATAAAAGGCATATTAAAATAATTGCTTATCAAATTTTACTTTTTTAACAAAATGTATTCATGGGTTTAAGTAAGAATAGCCACAAAATTGGCCGCAAATGTTGCATCCGCAAAAATGAAGCCGCAAAATTGAAACCGCAAAACTGAAGCCGTCAAAAATTTTGTCCGCAAAATTGAGCCCGGAAAAGCGGCACTGCCTTTAATATGTTTAAAATAAAAATATATTCCGTTCTGCAAATGTTTCTTTTTTGTCCTTCTCATATACTTTTTAATCATATCAGAAATAAAAAAATTTGTTTCACCTTTATAATAAGTTTGAACTTTTCGAAAGTCTTCCTAAAACAAATATTATAGTGTGCACATACAATAAACATCAACAAAAGCTTACCAATAATACAGATACAACAGATTTTGATTGGCATGTCATACAAATCGGTCCATCATATCCAGTTGGAAATCAATCAACTCCGTCAAGGCCTGGAAGTTTATTTGGTTCAGCTCAATCCACTTCAACACAATCTACTGGACTTTTTGGAAATTTGGACGTGGTAAAATTTATGCTAAAAAATTATATGAATATGTGGATCATCCAGATCGATCAAAAATTAAACAAGAAAAGCTTCCACAATGTGAAAAAATTGTTCTAAGAGTTGAAATGAATCAAGAAGATATTAAAAGATATTTGTCATCACCTCCGAAAGGCTTTTCTGAAAGTGAATGGTGTCAAGCAATTATTGATAATCCAGTTCAACAAAATTTATTACCGTATTCAATTTATGGCTATAAAGAACTTGATGATCGTCAACAATGACAGCTAAAAGAAAGAGATGTTCAAAGAAAAGCTTAAATGATCGACTTAAAACTGCAACACAAGATATTCAACAAATTAATGGACTTAAAAAGATTTTTCATGCAGATTCAAAACGACTTCGACATAGGTTTGTTATTAATATTATATTAATCTTTTATAAAAATTTTTTAGAATTATTTGAATTGCTACAAAACATAACAGTAGTTATCAGACAGCTGTCTTCGTTGAAGAAGAACAACTTTTAAGTCGGCTCGAAAGAAAGAAGCTACAGATCAGCAGGTATTATCTGAAGAAGAATCTGCAGCACTGAAATGATATCTTACTCGTCGTCAACAAGATATTGATTTTATTACTGATTCAGTTAAAAATGATGTTAAAATTATGCTTAAAGAAGATTATTAAACTTTTGTTGTTTTTTTGTTATTTGAATTTCTTTATGCTTTTTATTTATTCACTGTGAACATTTATTAAAATAAAAAAATGAGATCTCTCTAAAAAATATTTTTGTAAAAAATATTCGCTTAAAGAATTTCCTAGTTTCAATTTTTTTTCTCCTAAAGATGATACAGTATTGTTTACTATACAAAAAAATTCCCCTTTGAACTATTATTTTAAAACGCCTATTATTGAAAATGCCTCAAGAAACAGTGAGAAAATATTAGAGAAATTATTTTTTATTAATTTATTTATTTACATTTTATACAAATTAAAAATTAGATACCTATTCTTCTACAGTTCTTTTTGATTTCACAGATCCATCTCGTCGATATGTTATTTTTGTAATAGTCCGCCTCTTTAATTTTGGTTCTGGTGGTGTTGTTGTATCATGTGGTGGTGTTGTATCATCCATTGAAACATCAACTTCACTGCTGCATTCTTCATCATTTGATGCTGCTGCAGCAGGTGCTTCAATAGCAAAAACATCATCAGGTGGTTCAATAACATAATATTCATCACCACCATCATTATCTTCTTCTTCTTCATCATCAGCTTGTTGTTCTTGATTCATCTTTCGCGGAGGAGGTGTTGGTAATGGTACTGCTGGACGACGTCGACAATATTCATTACGAATTTGATTTAATAATTCACGAAAATGTTCACTTGCATCTGCATCATATTTTTCAGCAAAATAATCTTTGACAAAAACATAGATAACAATTGAAAGAACAAATACATATAGCATTGAACGTAATGAAGTAAGACCAACAGCCAAAATGCAAAGCAATTTAAAGAGACTTAAAAAGCAAAGAATTAAGAATTGCAAATCAAAACTATAAAGCTTACGTTTGAAGAAAAGGTGCATCTTCATGAGAAGGAGCAACATCAAAAACTTCAGAAGGAGAATCATGTGCAACTTCATCATCACCAACCAATTCAATAACCAAAATAAAATCTTCTTCATCTGGAATTGTCAAATATTCTTCTTCAACTTCATTTTCCATGTTACCATTGTTTGAGTTGGTCATCACTTCAACATTTGGTAAAAACTTGGATAATGAAAAGCTTTCACAAGCATTATCTTCAGCTTCAACAGATTCAGAAGAGATATATGGAGCAATTGTTTCTTCAACGATAACATCTTCAACAACAGAAGCAGCTTTATCTTCAATATCAGAAATGATTGGAGCAACACGTTCTTGAAGATTTTTAGCATATTCAAGTCCATATTTGTACGATTCAATAATGATTGGAGAAAATTCTTCTTTAGCTTTTGAAACGACTGGAGCAGAAAGAACTGGAGCAATTGTATCTTTAATAGAAGAAAAAAGTGGAGAAACTTTTTCTTCTACAGCATCAAAGAATGGAGCAGCAGTTTCTTTAATTTCAGAAAAAGATGGAAGAGATTCTTTGATATCAGAGACGGTAGATTCAACAGCTGATCTAACATCAAAATCTTCATTCATAAAATATACACATGAACCATCTTCAAAAAAGATATATCCAAAGAGATCTTCAAATGGAAGAACATTTGATGCTGCTGTAGAAGGAGGAATATGATGAAGAATTTCATCAAACGATAAAAGCGGTAAAGATACTGGAAAAGTTGATGGTTGTTGATGTGCTAAAAGAAGGACAACAGTTAAAACAAATCCAATAAATATAAGACTTACCAAAGATCGATGGAATATCAGCTGATGATGTTTTGCTTGAACATGTTGAATTTACAACAGCAATCAAAAAAGCAATAAATGTTACTAAAAAATAAATCATTGGCATATTGTTCCATAAATACAGTACCCAAAAAAAGAACTTACGTAAAAAAAAGTAAACAGCAGCTTTCATTGTTGTTTAAAATTATTTTTTAGAGAAATCAGTTTTCAGCCGCAGCTTTCGTTCACGATAAAAGTGATAAATAAACTTAAAATGGTTGTTCTTTCGAGTATTTGAGTCAACTGAAGGCTTTCATATTTTATGCA
>JAQIXH010000667.1:0-11793 GCA_034700145.1 Panagrolaimus detritophagus | reverse complement strand
ATGGTTCAAACACAAAGAGGAATTAAATATATATTTAAAAGCTACTTTGTAGAACGAAAAAATTTCAAAATTACGTTAATCAAATAACAACTACACTAAACAATATAAAAACAAAAATAAAAAAGGAGCAAAGAAGACCCCCACTGAAACCACCCAGGGTTGGTCATTTACCGGTAAATTTAGCGGTCGAATGGTAAATTTACCAAAAATGCAAAAAATGCCTCCAGATTCACCCAAATTTAGCTTGAAAATGACTTTAAAAATCTAAAGCGTTCTTAATAATTGAAATTTAAGTGAAAATAACTTTTTTTTGACAAAACAGATCATATTTTGATTTTTTATTGTCGCTATCAATAAAATTTCTATCTTCAAAAACGCAAAAAACATGATTTTTAGAAAAAAGAGCTAAATTTTTAGCATATACGCCTCTGAAAAATTTTTATGAAAATTAGCTTTGGAAAAATTTCGTCATTTTTCTAAACAAAAAGTTTTTTAACTCGCTACAGTATACTATTTTTCTTGTTGATGAATTGCTTTTGTTTGTTTTATCTTTTAAAAAATATATCTCTTCGTTTATGTTCAAAAAGCAATAAACATAAAAAATGATAAAATCTTATTAAAAATGCCACTAAAAACAAAATACAAAACATAAGTAAAAAAAAATACTGCTGGCAGTGTTAAAATAAAAATACTCTTTAAATCAAATACAATAATACCAAAAAAAATACTCTTCAAAATTAGAGTCCATAAACTGGAGCATACATTTCACCATTTTTTGCAATTAAAATAATCAATTCATTTGAATTTGTTGAAGTCCAATCACCATATTTTTTTAAAATTCCATTTTCATAAACTCCAATTCTGCATGAAAGCCAATGTGCAATTAATTTGAAATGTTCATCATTGAAATTCACCAACATTTCAATAAGTTGTTCATTATTATGACTATTGTAATTTGCTAAAATCTTGTATATTAGAAATGCAAAAAAAATTAAATACCATACCTTTCAATACTGGATCATTAATCAATTTTCGATTAACATTTCTTTGCATTTGTGAACCAACTTGATGTGATCCTGTTAAGAAGAGCGATAAACAATCAAATCCATTTGACCATGGTCCAGGTTGAATAGAATCTGAATGAGCTTTAACAACCTTAACTTTAATGTTGTTTGCCCAAAATAAATATGCTGCATCATCATAAACAAGGCCAACTTTTCTACATGCAGACATCAATGTACCTTCTGATGGACGTTTGAAAGATAAAATTGCAGGATCTGGATCATATTCATTTTTAATTTCCATTTCTTCATCTTTTTCTTCAATAAAAACTTGTGAATTTCCAACAGGTTCTTTTTTAGCAACAATACGCTCAACGATTATTCCAACATCTTCTGGTAGAGATATAATAGATTTTTCACGTGAATTTTCATTTCCTTCTTCTTCTTCTTCTTCCTCTTCATTATCATTTCCAGCACCTTCTGTAATACTACCAGCAGATCTAAAATGAGATGTTGTTTACTGTAAAATTTTTAAAAATAATAATAACCTTTGAAAGACATTATTTCGTGGGGCAGGTTGAACAGTATCGTTTGATTGAGCTTCTTCAGCAACGTTATTTGCAACAAATGAAGCAGGATCAGGCTGTGGTGGAACAGAATCAATTGAAAATGAAGGTGGAACAGGTTGAGGAACATTATCTACAACAAATGAAGCAGGCTCAGGCGGTGGTGGAAAAGTATTGCCAACAATAGCAGCATTAAGTTGTTGTGGAACAGAATCATTTGAAAATGGAGGTGGAACAGTTTGAGGAACATTTTTTACAACCGATGAAGAAGGAGGTTGTGGTGGAATAAATGTCCGAGAAGAGCAAGGCATATCAGATCTCATTGGATTATTTCTAGAATTTGATGACCAAAGAATTCTTGGAGATGATGATGTAGCAATGTCAGCAAGCACAGAAGCAGGATCATTTGGAGGAGGAAGAGGTGAAGAAAAACGTGGCATTTCAATTCTTATAGGAGCAGCAACTGTTGGAATATTTGCTTTACTTTTTGGATATCTAAAAATTAAAAAATTTCTCTTTATATAAAATCAAAACTTAAAAACTCACATTTTACAATCTGCTGCTTTTAATTCTCCTTTAAAAGGTTTACAACATGTAAATGAATGCTTTTCTGATACAAATAATGTATTTGTTGCTTCAACATATTTTGCTTCTTTTGGTAAAACATTTGTTGTTTTCATAGCAACAGATTTGTTTGAACTTGCACGAGAATTTCTTCGTGTATTACATTGTGTACAATACCATTTCAATCTATTTTTAACCATTTTTGGAGTATATTTTCTGATAAATCCATTTTGAAGTCCAGGTTCTTTTACATATAATCGAATTACTTGCTTTCCACGAACAATTTCTTCAGTTTTACAAAAATTGCCACGAGGGATTTGAACATATTCTGGAATGCTAAAAAAAGGAAGATGTGTAAAAAAAAGGTTTAAACAATTTTTAAAAAAAAGTTTTGTAGTTTGATTTTGTCTTTTACACTACAAAAATGACAAAATGTAATCCGATAAGTGATGCAACAGTTGTGCAAACAAATCGTATATTGTTTTAAAAAGATCAAAGACAACAACACATTTTTAAAAATAAAAGTCATACCTTGATGATCTTCGTTCACTCATTTGACTTCTTTCTGGTGCAACAGTATCAGTGGTAATAACAATCGGATTCTAAAAAAGAACAATTAGACAAATTTTTTAAAGTAATGAACAAATTTTTAATCGTCAATAAGTCCCCAGGGCTGGAACCCTTTTTCTCTTCCCACAGGGTTCGGAATTTAAACAAATGCACGGGAAAATAAATCAAAAAGGATGTAAAAAAGTCTAATATCTCTTTCATAGAAAAAAAATCAATATTTATCACATGATTTGTAAATCAAAAGTTTTTGCAAGCCAACATCAATAAAAATCCATCTCAAACGTTTGAGTTTATAATGTTCATAACAACTTTTCCCAGGAAAATACATATTTTAACGTTTTTTTGTGCATTTTTTCGTTTCAAACTTTTATAAGCGCAAAAAAACTTTCGAAATTCTTCGAAAATCAACTTTTTTCTTCGAAAAAAAGAAATTAATTGTTTTCTTTTGTTTGTAACAGTTTGTTCACACTTTTTTGGCGCAAAAAAAATTAATGAAAACACAAAAAAGTGAATTTGATTTTTAAAGTTTTTCAACAGAAAAAAATGAACTAACATTTTGTTGAAAATTCGATGATGATGAAATACTTTGATCATTCATTGCTGACTAGCTTTTTTAAATAACTAAAACAAACAAATATATAAATAAAATTGTATTTGTACCAAAACAAAGCGGCTACAAAAAATAATAAACAACACAAAAACCACGCAAAAAAAGAAAGCAATGTGTTTTTTTTATAAAAAGAAATTATTTCAAAATGTTCACTTTCTTTTTTCTTTCCAACAGCCAGTTGGATGCCTGCCGCTGAGGTGACAACAACGTTTTTTCTCTATGGGGTTAACTCTCTCTTTTTTTTGCATCATTTACTGCTGTCTCTTTTTTCTTCATACAATTTTTATAAAAAGAAAAAAAGAAGCAGCAGGATCCTAGGAGCAAAGTAAGATAAATGTCATAAAATATATCATTTAATAAATAAAAAGAATCCTTGTATCACTGTCATCGAAACAAAAGAAAATAAAAATAATAAAACCTATTAAAAAAGGCGCGCCTGTTTTTTGAGGACATAATTCCTCCTTATTTTTTTATTTCAAAAATTTGCATAAAAACATCAAAAAAAGGAGGAGTGTAAGTTTTTGCATAAAAAATGATTGGGTGGCATAATAAAAAAGTATCCCTTTTTTAAAAAGAATTCTATTATATAGGGGTTTTTGATTGCGAAAAAAGAGAAAAATAAGTTATGAAAAGAATTTAATAATTAATCGTGAGTTTTCAAATATCGGATTTAACAAGTGACAAAAGTTTTTGTTCACATTTTTCGATTAAATTTGTTGAAATTAAAAGTAATATTTTTAATGAACAAATTTTTTGCAATTCCAACATCACCGATCCTTGACAATTTTCTTTATGCATTTTTATGGGAATACCATCAATTTGTACCTCAAAAACACTGACTTTTTACCTCAAAAACACTGAATACTATATTAAAAATACCTCAAATTTGAGGTAGATTCAGTGTTTTTGAGGCCCTTAAAAAATTTGAGGTAAAAAGTCAGTGTTTTTGAGGTACAAATTAATGTTTTTCCATTTTTATGGATCGATTTTTTACTCAGCAACATGGTGTCTGTTTTGTGTTCATAAAATTTTCATTTAAAAAAAATATGGTAAAGAATAGAACAACTTTTGTTACATCTGTGGCCAATAAAACTGATTTAAGAAAAAAAAATGAAACAGTTTTTAAGGAAAAAATCGAAATTGATCATTTTTGGAAGCTAGAAAATAAGAAAAAATGCCAAATATTTTTTTAAACATTTTATTCTACATAAGCTTCAAAAAAACAGATAACATAAAAAAAATAAATCAAAAAAAGTTCAAACTGAATAAAAAAGTTTAATTTGAAATTAATAAAAAAATCATTTTACAGAAAAACAAAAAATGCCATTAAATGACAAATTTAAGATAATTTTAAGTTCAACGTTTACAAATACAGAGAAAATTCAGTAAAAATCTTTAAGAACATTTTAAACCAGAAGGACTTATAATTACAACAACTGTTTTAAATTCTCAAACAAAATTAATTTTTGACGCTAATAAACAGACATTATCCTTGATTTCCTTCAAAGTGACCACCATATCCACGTGGGAAACGCTGTTCAGCAATAGATGCACGTCCTCCACCTCGTCGATTACCATATGAGGGTTCATCACAACGTAAACAAAGTCCATCAAAAGTTGTCTTCCCACACCACTCACATCTTTCCGCTATTCCACAAAAAGCATCAAAACTTTGATCAAAATGTGCCACTTTATTTTGAATTGCAAGATCAGCAAAAATATCGAGCAATTTATCATCTGGAATTAATTTATTTGTCTTGATTACAGTTGCCAAAATTGTTGGAGAAATATTCTTAAGATCAAAATGTCGCATAAATGGTGCCATACATTCTTGAATTTCTTTAGGTGTTGGTTCTCGTTGATTTTGACAAATGAAGTCATTTTCTGCCCATTCGAAAGTCTAAAAATTATAATTTTTTACAAACTAATTTTGTAAAACCCATTTTTGTCAACTTCGAAGAAACAGCGAAAAAAAAAATTCGATTTTTAGCAACAAACATGAAACTTTCAGGATAGGTTAAAATACGGTTGAAATAAACGAAAATCAAATCCGTTTTTGTTCAAAGTGCCTAAGGGACTTTATGCAAATTTTCTGAAATTAAAATTTGCATAATTTTGAGAAAAGTTTATTTATGATTGCAGTATGTTCCCCTAGATCAGATCTGTCATTTGATATAAGAACTTTCATATTTGACCCGCTTTTGGCAAAACGCCATCAAGTTGAAATTTGCCAAAATCACATTTCGACCGAAATCTCGAAATTTCGCCTATCCTGAATGTTTCATGTCTGTAACTAAAAATCGAACTTTTTTTCTTCTTTTTTTCCGTTTATGTTTGAAGTTGAAAAAAAATGAGTTTTAAAGTTTTCAAAAAAAATTACATTTTTAAACATATTACTTTCGTCAAGAATTTTAGTTCGACGGCAAATTTGTACAATTTTTAATGCTAATTCAGGAGAGATCCATTTGACTCCTCCATCAGAATCCCGATAATTAAATGATGCCTTGCAATTGGAAATACATTTTAAGCAAATTCGAAGTAATTCATCTGTTCCTGGAGAATAAAGAAGTCCCAATTCCGCATATTTAAATGCTTCTTTAGGATCAGATAATTCAGGATCAGATAATCCAATATTAATTTTCTCAGTGCATTTATCGAGCAAATATTGAACATCATAAAATGATCCTAAAAGTTAAAAAAAATACTATAAAAAATACATGTAAGTTGATTTTCTGAAAGAAAGACAAAAAAAAGTTGCTTACCAAGACGAATCAATGATTTATAAAATGAATTCCCAAAATCGCAACAATCAGTGTACAAAAAACGTAAAAAATTTTGAAAATTTTTATATGTAATTTCAGGATCATTAATTTCATGCCGTTGATTTTCAGGTGCCATTAATCCTTCAATCATCGCTTGAAATACAGGAGATCGAGCAGTAACAATAAGTTTATGAGCTTGAATTTCCTACAAAAAAAAAGCATTTCGTAAATCCGAATTTCAAAAAAAATTAATCAAACCTTTTCATGAACAATAAATGTAACATCACTACCTGCTTTAGAAACAAACAATTCATTCATTACTCCAAGTAAACTCTTTGATAATGCCATTTTGTAAAAAAACACCTTTTTTTAGGGATGGACGGGGGCTCGGGGCTTGAAATTTGGGCTTTTCCTAGCTCCAGAGCCCCCGGCCCTAGCCCCCGGGGCTGGGCCGGGCGGCCCCAAAGCATATTTTTGGGGGCTGGGGCCGGGCCGGGGCCCAAAATTTGGGCCCCCGTCCATCCTTACCTTTTTTAAAGCAACCAAATATTTTACAACTTTAAAAAACGACGAATTGAATTTTTTGAACAAAACGATGTTATATTTTTAGTAAGGGATTGTCTAGACGTGACATCACGCATTTTAGGGGAGGGGGGGGGGGCAGAAGATCAAAGGAAAAAAACGTGAGGGATGGGGGGAGGGGGTTGAAATTTGGGATTTTTACATGACATCACGTCTGGAGAATCCCTAATGATGAAATTAATGTGAAAAAGGCGGAGATTGAAAAGAAGTAAAACTATGATGAAAAAGAGCGCACGTGTTGGATATAACTCGGGTTGGTCATTTACCGGTAAATTTACCGAAAATGCAAAAAAATGCTTCCAGCCTCCAGATTCACCCAAATTTAGCTTGGAAATGACTTTAAAAGTTTAAAGCGTGCTTAATAATTGAATTTTAAGTGAAAATAACTTATTTTTGACCAAACAGATCATTTTTTGATTTTTCATTGTTGCTATAAATAAAATCTCGATTTTCAAAAACGCAAAAAACATGATTTTTAAGAAAAAAAGAGCTAAATTTTTAGTACACCCGCCTCTGAAAAAATGTTTTATGAAAATTTTCTCATTTGTCCTACACACAAATGTTTTTAATTTAGCGGTAAATCAGCCCTCGGTAAATTTACCGGTAAATTTACCACAGACCAACCCTAGATATAACACAAAGTTATATTGAATTCAAACTTTTATTAACAAGTGAAGTATGCGAAGTGAGTTTCGATTTTTGACATCAAAATAGTTTTAAATCAAAGATATGGGTCTAAAAACGAATTTGTGAAAGTACTAGCTGCCAATGGCTATCCAAAAAATTATGAACTCTTTGGGAAAGTATTAAAGATCAAAGGAATTCCGCCGACAACAATCAGCGGCATCCAAACATCAAAGGAATCCTTTGATCTTTAATTTGAGATTATAATTTTTTGGATAACCATTGGCACGTAATACTTTCACAAATCCGTTTTCGGCATCATATCTTTAATTTAAGCCCATTTTCGAGCAAAAACTCGAAACTCACTTCGCGTACTTCCCTTGTAAATTAAAAAACAAAAAAATACAAAAATATAAATATAAAAAATTAAACAGAAAAAATAAATACAAAAAAAAACTCGATAAAATGAATCAAGTTAAAAATGAATAAGGAAGGGAAAAGAATGTCTGTGATTTACTTATATACTCACAGACATGGAGGGAAAAAGAAGTAAAAATAATAAAATAGTAGATCGTCAAAACATCACTTTTCTAGAAAATATAGAAAAAAAGGATGAATAATCAACATATAAAAAGAGAGTAAAATTGGATGTAACATAAAAATATTAAAGGTTACAAAATAATAACTTTTGTCGGAACATATGATTGACGGCGCCTAATATGATAAAATAATTAAATAATTCAAATATACCATAAAGATAAATAACATAAAAATAACGTTGTCGTGAATCAGCGACAGCGCGAAAGGTTATATTTTTGCACAAAAGGCGTATGATCGATTGACAGGATTTCAAAATATCTAAAAAAATATGCAAAAAAAAATTGTAAACACTTTTACGGCTGCAAAACAAAAGACCGGCACAACAAAGGCTTTTTATTTTTATTTTTCCAGATGTATTGTGACATTTTAATATTTTGATTTTTTGTGAGGCATAAAGTAATCTATAAATGCTCTAAAAAAAGTTTAGCTATTTTCTTTGGAATAAACAAGTTAACACAATTTTTTATATTTTCCTTTTTATAAAAGGTAAAAGAAAGAATTTAAGGAGCTTCAAAAAAGCAGTTTTCAAATTAATAAGGTTAAAAATTTAATAAATTAAAAAAAATTAAAAATTGTGTGTACAGTGTTTCGATACAAGTAAATTAATGGGACAAAACAATCACAAAATAAATCGGGATTACAATTTGGACTTTCAGCAGGGCAAATAAATCCAGGACAAAGTTCTGGAAGACTTAGACCACATGGTTGAATATCTGAATATTAAAACAGTATTTTCATTAACTGATAATCTATGTTGGATGAAAGTCAATGCAAAAATAATGAAAAATACAAAAATTTGTGTAATGATTGACGCCATTTTTGAAGTTTACTGTAATTGAATTGATAAAAATGTAAAAAACAATTGAAATTAATGATTCTGGAAAATTTTTGTAGCTGTTTTTTAAAATACCCGTTTTTTAAAATCAGTTTAATTTTGATTTCTGATTCAAATGATTTTTAAATAACATTGCTTTTTTAATGTTTTTCAAAAAATTTTTATAATGTTAAAAAAATGTTGAACATATAATTTATTTCATATAATTTTGTTAGAATAAACAAATTATTTTTCAAGTTTTCCTTTTTCTACTGTACACTCACGTTTTGCCAAAAGTTTTATTGAAAAATATCTTTCATTTTTTATTGAAGCTGATGTTAAAGTTTTAGATGTTAAAACATTTAAACATAGTTAATTATGTTTGTTTTTTTCTTATTTCACATTTTATGAACGAAATAAAGGTGATAAAGTTGGTATTAATGTTTATGCATCGGCCAAATTAGCGAAAAATGCGTTTATTTTTGTTTGTGTATAAATTTGTTTGCGCGATCTTTATTTTTTACTGTTATTTCTTTGTTTTCATTTATGTAAAATATCTCAAATTCCTCGTATCGTATAATTAACTGTGCCAAAGTTGTATTACACACTTCATTTTTTAGAGTCAAACAAAAATATGCCAAGAATTTCATTGAAAAGGCAAAGATTAAAGGCTGCTGCAAATGCAAGATCAAAGCGGTGGCACCAACCCCACTCACCAAAACAAAATGCAGCAAAGGCTGTAAAAATTGAAGCAGAATCATCAACATTTTCAAATCTGGAAATAAAACAAGAACCAACAGAATCACCGCCATCAACAAGTCAAATTCTCCATCGATCAGCTGCTGTAAAAGTTTTAAAACCTAAAAAGAAGAAAGAAATAAAAGTTGAAGTTTATTCTGAATTTTCACCTTCAACTTTTTCAAATGTTGGATATAGTCTTGTACAAAAGAAACTTGAAAAAGATAAAATTAGAAAAGCTGCTAATGCAAAAAGAATAAAGAACTGTCAAGAAGCAAGAGCTAAAAGTAACTTTACTATTTATACATTAGTTGATACAACTTATCTCGTTGTTTTAGGAGCATTAATCATACATCAAAATGATGAAGGTGAAGAAGAAGAAGCTCGTCAAATTACTGTAGCACTACCTGCTCCGCCAAATCCCCTTACAGAAGAAATCAAGTAAGCATTTTATTTCTAATATGTACCTCTAAAATCACAATCCCATTTCAGCTTTTATCGACAAGTTCCATCAACTGATTATTTTAATGGATATGGATCAAATGGTAAAAATAATGCTTTGCTAATTGTTTATCAACCAAATGATAAAAGCTTTGCACGAGAATATTATCGAATGAATCAATTTTGGACTTGTTGCGGTTGTCGAACTTTCAATAAAAAAGTTTATATTAGAATTAATAATAAAGAAGTTTTTGCACCATTAAAGCATTACTGTCAACCAAGAAAGATTGAAGAAATTCTTCAAGAACAAACAGAATATCAAAATTTATCAATTTTTGGTGATCCTTGTAATTTGTAAGCGTTTCTAGCACATATTTTTAATTATACTTGTTTCTGTTTTTAGAGAACGTGATGCTGCCTTTTATTCTTCTTCTGCAAAATTTGATAAATTTGATTCAACAGAATTTAAATTTGGCTTAAATTCTATCAAACGCCTTAATTCTCGTCTTATTGTTAGCAAAAAGGAAAATCCTGAATATGTTTATCATTATCATAAGCATGCAAAGAGATGGGTTTGTTCTGGATGTTTTAAGATTACTAGAGTAAGTTTTTGTATAAGTTTTTATGTTACTTAAAATTTTTTTACTGTATTAAAGGGAGCAGGCGATTTGATACATTCTTTAACGTTTTTTTGTCGGAAATGCACGAACCTGACAATCAGGCAAAACAACAATAGACCCTAATCGTCAGGTTCATGCCATTTTGAAAAAAACTTTAAAAATGAAAAAATATATCTATTCGCCTCCTTTAAAGATATCGTATCTTTTATGCAGTATTTTTTTGGTCGACATAATTTCTTTGAAAAGCAGTGATTACTGTATTTTTGTTCAACAGCTAACTTTTATGCTTACGAAATTTTTTTTAGAGCACAGATGAATTTGGTGAATTTATTAATCGGGATTTGTGTCTTCCAAAGAAGCATTTCTGTAAACCTTTGATTGCTAAAGAATCTGAAGAAGAACAGCAAATTTTGGCAACAACTTCAATATCAGTTGAAAAACAGATTGAAAAACTTTTTAAAGAACATAAAAATAATCTTCGAAGACTATTTTTATATGATCTTGAATTTGGAATTTCAAAAGCTGGAAAATCGTTGTTAATTATTTGTGAACCATTATCAGATCGAAAATTAGTTCGAGAATTTATAATTAAATCTGAAGGAATTTGGCAATGTATTCGATGTGCACAAAAGAAAAAGTCAGATACATATGTAATTAAAATAAGAGGACTCTTTTATACTTCGGTGGAACATGAATGTAAACCTTTGGAATATTTTGATTCAATGTGTAAACAAATGGTATATTTAAATCCTGGATTAAAGAGAGCAAGAATTGAATCTTTTGCTGCACAAAAGGGTAATAAAATGCCATTTTCAACAAAGAATCGAACAATCATAACTCCAAAAACTGCTGCAGAATTAAAACAAAATAAAACCTCTGCAAAAACTTCGAAGTTGGTTTTTTTAAAATGTTTTTTTTATAGTTAGAGCTCTGCAAAATTTCGTTTTGGCAAAGTCTGAAATACTGTAATCAAAATTTCGTTATCTCGGAAAAAAAACGTTACAGTTTAGACTTTTTTTACCCGAAATCAAAATCATTTTTTTCAATTCGAAAAAATGGAAATTTTGGTTTTCGATTTCGATCACAAAAATGCTTTTATAACATTTCGATTTTTGCCTATGAATTTCGGTTTCGCAAAACTATGGTTGTACTAATATTTTGCTTTTTTTTAGAAAACGTGTTGCTAAAACTCCTCGACTTTCGAATCGGTCTGCTGCTGATAAATGTGTTGTGAAAGAACCTAAACCAAAAAAGCATGAATTTTTTAAATTTATTTTTTCTTACAGAATTTTTTTCAAGAA
>JAQIXH010000666.1:0-11798 GCA_034700145.1 Panagrolaimus detritophagus | reverse complement strand
GAAACCAATTTAGAAAACATGTATAATCGTTAATTCAAAAATGAATATTTCAATTTCGTCAGGTACTTCTTCAAAAGCGGTTATTTCCGGTTTACTAAAATTTAATAATTGCGGAAATCCTATGAAAACATAGTGGTCTTTTATCGTTCGTTAGAAAAAAGACTGAAGAAATAATGGCACCGATTAAAAAAACAACTTAATTACTTCTGTGTTCGCAGACAAAAATTTAATCATTGAAGTGTGGCAATTAAAAATATTTAGTTTCCTTAAAACGAAATGCAATCACTGTTAAAAAAGTAAGAAAAGAAAATGTTGACATTGTATTTATTGTGTTTAAATATATTTTTTACAATTTTTGTTTTATTGTTTTTTATTGTTTCTATTATTCGATTATTTAAAGTTAAACCAATTTGTCATTGGAATTTTTGGTGAGAGTTTTAAAATGAGGGATTTTTATTTCAAACAACAGGTGCTTCCATACGAACTTGAAAATCAGACAAAATTGTCCTTCTTTATCGGTGAAAAAACGTGCAATATTGTTTTGTTTTGCCTGATTTTCTTGATTCATTTGCAATTGTCATATCTATGAAATTTAATTGTTTCTTAAAATATGCGATATAATTTGAAAATTTAAAATTTTAGGATTTTATTATTCCAACTTCACATCACTTTATTTTTCTACAGTTTAACTGTTTCAACATTAATGCTATTTCGACATTTCCTCCACAATTATCCGGAATCTCAAATTTTCGGGTTATTAACAGAAACTGCAGCAATTTGGTCGAGTTTTAATAATGGACTTTTAATGTCAATTTTAGTACTGATTTGTATTGAAAGATTTTTTGCAATGGTGAAAAATGAAACTTACGAATCCATTAAAAATCCATATTACGTTTGTATTGGATTATTTGCAAGTTATTGTTTTGGTGTTTTCAATATTTTTGTTTGGAATGTTTTTAGTATGTTTTACAATCACAAATATTATAATGAAAATGAAAAATAATACTTTGGTTTTTAGATTTAAATTATTTAGTGGTAAATATTTGTTATTACATAATCCATGCACTATTAATTACGGTAAAGGTTTTTTTATTAAATGCAAAATATAACATATTAAACCATCATAAAACAGAAAAATACCTTCGCAAATAAATTTTAAACTTTAATACTCCTCTTTTAGTTTATTATTTGTATTTATTACAAAAATAAAAAACTGATCCGATTATCCCAAAGTGCAAATATTATTTTAAGCCAGAGATATCAAATTCATGAAAATATTAGAATGCTGAAATATGCCCTTCCATTTTTGATATATCCTTCTGGTGGATTAATAATTATGGGGAATTTGTCAACGTGTTTTTTAATTTTTATAACATTTATTACTACCGCAGAATTTAATGCAATTTATTTTACGGTAAATTTTGGAGTTTTTTTTACCAATGTTTAAACCTTTTTATTTTAGGGTTCAAATTTATTCATACTTTTAAGTTTTTATCGAGCAAATATTAAAATAATTACAAAATATATTAATTTATTATTTAACAGAAAAAACAGGGTTGCAGCTTTAAAAGAAAACGTAAAAAACGATGACGAAAGAAAAAAAGAAGCCGATATGTATTTTGAACAATTAAAAAGTGCATGGTAGAAAAATTAAATAAAAATATTGTTTTGTTTAAATTAATTTTATTTGTTGAAAAACAAGTTTATCGTCAAATAAATAATCTTTGTCTTTTGTTTAAGTGTTTTTTGTTGAACATTTTTAAAGAATCGTTTTTGAAGATATTTTTAAAACCACGAAGCTTGCGGTGCTCCAATAACAGCAACTTGCGCTCTTTTGAAAGTTTTTTTAGGGTTTAAAAGAACTTTAAAACAAAAACAAAATATTTTAATCATTGCTTCCCGATATCCTGTCATAATTAATAAAATAATAATAGATTCAAAAAATATTCGTAATTGACGAAATGCACATGGATTTGTTAAAGTTGTAAGTCCATATTCTCCATTATACCATGCTAGAAAATTTTTGATTGAAGGATTCCATTGAATATAAAATCCCAATTCTGAAATTATATCAATAACACTGGAACCAAATTCAATCCAAAATACAATAATATACAAGAATGTTTGTCAAATTATTACTATTGTAATTCGAATTGAATTTATAAATTCTTTTCGATTATTTTTTATTTGGTAAGAAGTTTGTCTGACAATACGATAAAAAATAAAAAATGACGATATAATTGATATAAATAAACATATAAGTGGTTTTAAATCAACGGCAATGTTAAATATTGCTGCTTAAGTTTTTAAAAACTTCCATCGAAAACTTTCGAAATTTTCTGTGCAAGATAATAAAATTCTTTTTGGGACCTGAACAAAATGTTTCCCAATAAACTGCATCATTTAAATATTCAAATTATTGGCCAATATGAAAAATTATTGTTAAAGCATTAAATCCAAGAATACAAAATATTATTCTTTTTCCTTTAAAAAAATTATCATAAAAATCTGGTAAATGTTAAAAGAAACAAAGAAGAATATGGATCAGTTTCAGCGATTTTTTGTATACCTCTTGCAATATGTATATTCCACTTTTGATAAATACAAGTATAATCAGTCTTGTAAAACATAAAACCTTTAATTAAATCATTACAAATAAAATCATAACAAAAAAATAAATCCCATATTCCTTGATTAAGAATAAACCATCGGTAATCAGCCTTAATTCTACCAAAAATTGATATTAAAATAACAATAATTACAAAAGCTAAAGAAATAAAACCAAAATGAATTCGATTTAAATATACATTGTAAAATGAATTAATGAACATCGAAATTCAATATCATTTTGATTCACATTTAAACCCTTCTGAATTACACCTTCAACAACACATGTAAATTTTTTAGTTAATGTAGTTGTTTCAAAAGTAGTAGAAATGTTCATCCTCACTGATTTAGGATATTTTCAAATTTTTTGAGTAAAAAAATTTTTTTATTTTTATAAAAATGCACTATATAACACATTCTTTTTTTATATTATTATTTTTTCATAAAATTTTGAAAGAATTACTTGTAATTTTTGGTTAGGCATATTGGAAATGAAATTTTAAAAAAAATTGTATACTATGAAAACACACTTTTATCTCCAACTTCAGTACAATTTCGAAAAATGTGTGACAGTTAGCTTCTAAAAAACATTCATCGAAAATATTAATTTTGCCAATTCAAAAGTGCCTATTAGAATGTTGTTTGATGCTTCAAAATATCAAAATATTATTCAAAATTATTTGTTTTTTAATTTATTGAAATATTTTTTTATCGATACATATTTTGAGATTAGCAAAACGCAAAGGAAGAAAACGACATTTGCGTTCGCTGATTTGCACAATTTACTTTTTGAAAAGTTCAATCACTTTTGTTTTGGTTGCCTTTGCTCTTTAATGTTTTTTAAATGAAAAAATTATTTTTATAAAATTTTTATTTATGACACATTAAAATAAACACGTAAACCATAATAAAAAAAACCAGAACAAATTTTATTAAAATTTCTTTTTATAAATCTCCTTTAGCTGGATTGTAAAGTTTAACATAATATTTACCAGGTTCATGGGAAGGTTGACATTCGACACCATGCTCTTCCATGAATTTACATTTTTCATCATCAAAATATGAAAAAATTGCTACAAAAAACTTTTTTGTGGAAAAAAATAAATTAAAAAAACATACGTTCTCCATTTTCATCCAATTTTGAGACCATTGCAAACATCCAATCTTCACCATCAATTTTAAGGGTCAAAGGTGAACCAGGAAGCTTAAAGTTTTTGTTTTAATAATTATATGTTGGGCATGCAATTTTTGAGTAAGAAAAACTTTCACTGAATTTTTTGCATCCAACTTTTTTGATCGCATGCAGTGTTGTGCTTTCGAATTTGAAATGACTCCGGCGATGACTCCGACACCGGAGTCGGAATCACTGGAGCCGACACCGGAATCAAATTAAAGGTTCGACTCCGATAGTAAAATGTTTTTCAAAAGCACGTGAGATTGCCTTTTCGATGCTTGTTTTCTCCTTTTTTTATGGTTTAAAGGCCGTTTTCTATCTTCAAAAATGTTATTTTAATCGTAAAAAATGATGGTACAAATTTTTTTTAGTTTTGAAAAATTTTTTAAAATGAATTTAAAGACAATATTAACTTTAATTTGCGTTTAATGTGCCAAAAAACTAAATATTTATGGAAAAATACACATTTTTCTTCTTTTTTCCTTTATTTTAAATTTTCACTCGGAGTTGACTCCACCACCGTGACTTCGGCTTCGACTCCGGAATCGACTCCAAGACTCCGGAGATGGAGTCACAACAACACTGATTACATATTCAATAAACAACTTTTTTTTTCAAATTTTTAAAAAAATGATTTTTTGTTCAAGTTTTAAATTTTTAAAACTCTTTGAAAAATAACGTTTTTAGCTCAAAAATTACATTTTAAAAAACTTACAATTTTTCCACTATCATCAGCAGTAACTAATTCCATCTTAGGATTAACAAAACTTGTTTGATAAACGTATACCGCAAAACTTCCATGACAAATCAATAAAACCAAAAGCAACATTAAATCTCAACATCCTTTTTTTCGCTTTCCTTTTTTTTAACTTTGTATCAAAAAAGAATGAGCAGTTTAAAAGAAAAATGTTGCATTTTTATTTAAAGAAAGAGATAAAGGGGGGGGGGGGCTCAGGCACACAAAGATAAATAACCAAATGTATAAAAAACGTCTTTTTTTCTTTTTTTTATCAATGAAAGACATTTTTTATGTGTGCGTTCGAAAAAAAGCGGTTGCCGCGATTAGTATAATTTTGACAGCTGCCAAATGAATAGAGATAAAATATAAAGGCAAGACCAAAGTGCAAAACAATTAATCTTCGAACAAAGAAATCATAAAATGTTTTACTTGTTTGAAGAAAAAAAGGTAAAAAAGTATGAATTCACCTGAAAAACATTGTTTTGCAAGAGAAAATGAGTAATTACCACGTATGGATTTGAAATTTAGACATTTTTTCAGAGTTTAACGTCATATCCGCTGCTCCACAATGTCAAACAAACTTTTCTCTCCTTTGTTTCTTAAAAGCAAAAGGGGGACAAAACGCCAAGAGAGTAAAAAGTTTAAAAATACTGCTTTTTGTTGGTTTTTTGTTATTTGTTAATCACTAATTAATAATTAACAATAAATAATGTTAATGTTTTTTTATTTTTAATTTTTAAAAAAAACTTTTCATTAACGCCTTTTTCAAGTTTGTAGAGAATTCAGAATGAGAGCCCGGTTACGAATGCCTTCAAGTGTTGAAAAAAAAGCTGAAAAACAGCAATAGAGAAAAAATGAGTAAAATCCCATGATTTTCAGTGTTTTTTCATCTGTTTGAAAATTTTTTAATTATAGGCGTCTTATAAAAAAGCAGGTGTTTTAATTTATATTAAAAATCAATTTAGTGTTAAAACCTTTTGCGTTTTAAATTTCAGGAATTTTATTACTAGCTCATAAGTTCATATTTTTTTATGTCATGCCATGGTTTCAAGTTAAATGGAATCATTCAGCTTTAACAATAGAAGATTTATATAATCCAGAATGGGTTAAAGTTTATAGCATATTTTGGGACGTGTCATTGTTAATAACTACAGTATTCTTTATCTTTATGTTATATGTAATAATAAAAAAATCTACAAAAGAAATGAAAGAATATAAATGGTATCTATGTCATCAACTTTTTTGGAGTTATCTCTTTGATTGTCATATGTCATTTTGGAAGCATGTTCCATTATGGCCGTTTTATATTGGATACAGTGCTGGGATATTCTGCTTTTGAAATCTTATTTGAAAAAGAATCATCAATATTTGGTTATGATTCATTAGCTTATGAAAATTTAAGTATTATTTTTATATTTACAATATTAATTCTTGTGGTTATAACTATATATTATTAGTGTCGGGTTTATGTATTTTCATTATAAAAGTTTTATAAAAAGTAAAACTGTAATGAGTGAAACAACATTTAACATGCAAGTAAGTCTTTTTTTTGGATATGTTTTGGATAATAGGGAATATGAAACTAATGTGTTTAAAAACACGCATGTGTATATCATATGGGAAGGGGAGGGTGGCTTCACCAGAATTTCGAATTTTTTATGATTTTTTGTTCTCAAAGATCAAAGGCGTGCATTCTGAAATGGAATATGCCCCATCTAAAACTTTATATTTTTATTGTATCAAAAATTTTAGATTAATCTGTTTAAAGCATTATCATTACAAATGGTTTTTATCTTTATATTACTGGTTTTACCGCTTTTGATTCCAATGGGATTAGCAATATGGGGATTTCGATGGTTACCGAAACTTAGCATCCGTGCCTTCTGCAACCCTGCATTTCATACTATATTCGATTTTACCGCTGTTATTTTATATGTGAAAGTTTATCGAAACTTTTTTATCAAATTTTTAAAAATTAGTTTTGAAAAAATTGGATTTAAATTTAAAATTGCTTCGGCTATGACACCTGCTATTTCAATATCAAATATCCCTTACTCATTTACACCAGCTGGTTTTAGAATAAATCAGCCTAGAGCTGTTTTTAATTCCACTTCACCTACAGCCATTTCGAATAGAATTAATATTGCTGTTGAATAATTGTTAATAAAATTAAATAAAATTAAAATTAAGTGGCTAAAACAAGGGGCTCAAAAGTTTTTGGCCACATTGAATGTCGTGGATAATTTTTTTTGTCTGAGGTAACTTTAGGAGCTCATAGGCAATTTTTAATGTTCTATCTATATCTTATCTTAGTCCCATTCCATAGCCTGAACCCTCTCCCAATAAAATTTTTTGGCTGAAATTAAAAATTTGATAATAGAAACATTCGCAATTTCTTCATTTTTGGTTATTTCTGATCCATTTTTTCATTTTCCTAATATTTTTGACCGAAATTAAAAAACTAGCCTGAAATGTGTACGGAAGCTGCATGTATCAAACTTACCCGGTTTAGTAACAACGGACTACCAAAAACAGCGTCAGACTGCTTTCGTCACCACTGCACTGCAGAATTACAAGTCCCGCAAGAACCCCAAATTACCCCGCCTGCCGCAAATTACCCCTGCCTGCCGCAAATTACCCCTGCCTGGCCAAATTATCCCTGCCTGCCTCGGGGATTGCCTGCCGCAAACTACCATGACCTTCCTGAAAATAAGGAAAAGTCGTTATTTCGAAAATTCAGCAAAAATCAGTAAATGAGTTTTATGATTTTAGAAGCTCCTAAACACTTCAGATGGTTTTTTTAAACAATGCAAAGCATAAAAGCAATTTTTGAGGTCGGCATTCAGTCACACCGATTTTTTGAAAAAAGGCGGCCAAAAACTTTTCAACATCAAATTTTTAGATTTCCGGCAAAAAATTTTGTTGTGATAAGCTTCAAGCTATGCGGTGGGCGGGGCAACGCAGATCTTAGATAGGGCATTAAAAATTATCTAGGGACCCTGAAAGCTACCTCACGCAACCACAATATTCAAAGTAGCCAAAACATTTAAAAAAAAGCTTTGACAAAAAAGTGAATTAAAAATTAAAAAATTGCACATTAATCTTTTTAAAATTTTTGTAGTAAAAAAAGCATGAAAAAATATTTTTTTATTACTATTTTCTTCATGTCAGACATTATTTATTTTAAAATAACATAATGGATTTTTCCCACAATAAAAAATTTTTTCAATAAGAGCAATAAAAAGACCAACAAAACAACATATAAAAGCACGAAAAAGTTAAGAAAAAATAGTAATGGTTTTGTGTCTCTGACGATACCTTTTTTTGAATATTTAAAAAATTATATATCTCACTGCAGGTACTGTGCACCCGCCGATATTGTTTTTTTTCTGGGAACTTCAAAATTAAAAAAAAATTTTTTTTGACATAAACATGGTGGAGAGATATGTACAATATTACAATAAATATGATGAAACTGGTTGTGGAATTCCATACATTTAACTATCACGTATGTATTTTTATCATCATCAATAACCTCGACAACAATATCAATATCCATTCCATAATCAACCATTTTACAACTTCAACAAATTCTGTGATAAAATTTAAAAAAAAAGTTTTACTTTTACAGCATTACTTTTTTTATTACTTATCATTATATTGTACATTTATAGCATCTTTATGGCGAAAAAACTTTTTTACATAATTTTAAAACTCTCAAAAAAGAACAAAACCGGCTTGCCGTCAACAAAATCAGACTGTAGTCCACAAGATCGGCAGGTGCATAAGATCGACGGTAGCATACATAACACAAAAGAGTAAAACAAAAGTTACTATATGCCCATAGATATATATGGGAGATACTATTGTTTGTAACCCAGCACAGGGACTTGTACTTGCACCGTTACCTAATATATTCTTTCAATTTACCAAATCTGCGGCGTGGGCTCCTTTAAGGATGTTATTTTAAGGATTTTCATTTAAAGGAAAATATTTTAAATATCAAAAGTTTAAGAATGATATTTTAAAGATTCATTTTTAAGGATTTTTATTTTAAAGATGTTGATTTATGAACAGATATAAGAAATATGACTAATTCAAAAATAATTTTTTTAATAAGGTAATTTAAAAATAATATTTTTAATCTGTTAGATTAAAAAGGTTTTGTTTAAAGATGACAATAAAAAAATGTTTACTTATAGATAAATAATTAGAATATAAAATTTTAAGAATGCTGATTTTAATGTGATCTTTTAAATACAAGTAGTTTAAAGATAGTTAAAATAAAGAATGTGAAATAAAAGATGATGCTTTTTATATAATAAAACAAATAATGATATTTTTTTGAAGCTTAATAAAAAATACACTTTTATGAATGTTCATTTAAAAATATTTATTTAAATACTGTGAATTTAAAGACATCTATTTTAAGGATCTATATTTTAAGGACTGATTCTTTGAGGATGTTAAAAAAAAAATGTTTAAAAAAAGTTGTTAAAAAAAAGATGTTAAAATAAAGAAGCAGGAAAAAAGATGAAAAAAGAAATTTGTTGTTGCAACATGCGACATTTTAAAAAGTGGTTATTTAAAGATATTTTCTTTCCACTTGTTTTTTTGGCGAAATGTTCTTTCTCCAAAAATGCAACTGTGTTTTTTTTCTTATAAATATTTTTTATTGCTAAATTTTTTCTGAGTTTTAAATATCAGTGATATTTACTTTTTTGCAGTGTATAAAAATTCAAAGATTAGTGTTTGGTCAGCAAAAAATTTAGCAATAAAAAAAATATAAAATAAACAGTTTTGGAAAAAGAACATTTCGCCAAAAAACAAGTGGAAAGAAAATATCTTTAAATAACCACTTTTTAAAATGTAGCATGTTGCAACAACAAATTTCTTTTTTCATCTTTTTTCCTGCGTCTTTTTTCCTGCTTCTTTATTTTATCATCTTTATTTTAACATCTTTTTTTTTAACATCCTCAAAGAATCAGTCCTTAAAATATAGATCCTTAAAATAGATGTCTTTAAATTCACAGTATTTAAATAAACATTTTTAAATGAACATTCTTAAAAATTTGTCGTTAAATTGGCTATCTATAAAAAAACAATTTTTGGTTATCATCTTTAAATAAATTATATTTTATCTTTCTCATTTAAAATATCATTTTTAAATGTTCATCCTTTAACTTTCTTCCCCAAAATAAACGTATTTCAAATAAAAATTCTTAACATATCATCCATAGAATGCACATATTTAAATATTTGTTTTTTATTTATCCTCTTTTATTTGACATTCCTTAACCTAGTAGTCTTTTAATTAGTCAAACTACGATTAACATCTTTTGTCAAACATATTTAAAATACGGTACTTGAAAAATTTATCTTTATATTATTATTCTTAATATACCTTTTTTAAAAAAGCAATGTTTATTTTATAATATTTATAATATTTTCCTTTAAAAGAAAATCCTTAAAATAACATCTTTAAAGGAGCCCACGCCAAATCTGCATTTCTAAAAAAAACTTTTAAAGAAAATAATGCTTTTCATTGTAAATTTCTTTTGTAATTTCCAAATTCAGTTAATACACAATGCATTTTCAAATGTTGTAATAACTAAAAGCAAAACACAAGAGATTTGAAAAACATCTATAATTTTAATGTAATCTTTGTTTATTCCAATAATAAACAGGAAGTTAAATACCTGGTATTATATAGTTTTTTACTCTCATGTGTCAATAGAATATATAATTTCTTTGAAAACTTTAAAAAAATATTTTCATAAATAATTAAATAACAAAACTTATAATCTAATTTTCAAAAAACTTTTGATTACCGCTTGGGAATTCCTAGTACGTTTGTGGCATTTTTAAGTCAACGTTCGTTTTTATATGTAAAATGCATTTTTTGTCAGACAAAAACTTCTTCACAGTTTTTGAAAATTAAAAATGGATGTAACACCATTTGTTTTATTAGCTCAAACTTTTATTATGATTGCGTCATATTCATTTTCCATGTTTGTTGCTGTAAAATTATTGCATAAAGAATTTCATATAAAATTAAGTCCAACTTTTAAAGCATATTTGGTTTATATTATTTTGTTGAGTGGAATTTCTTTAATAAGTTGTATATATTTTGTTGCAAATTGGAGGCCATCAGGAGCAATATTTAATGCAAAAATTTTGTATTTTTTGACTGTACTCCCTGGTAAGAATTGACACTGAACACGAATTTTATGACTTAAAAAAATTCTACATTGCAATATCGGACTCCGGAATCGGGATTAAGAGAATTAGAAATAGAAACAAAAACTAGAAAATTATTTAAAAAAGTGGAAAAGAGGATCCCATCCCAAAATTCATTCCAATCCATAGTCTTGCTAATTACTTTTGTGAAAGTTTGTTTGTCAAACAATGAATTCAAAAATTAAAATTAAGTGAAAAAAAAGATTTCAAAATTTTTGAAAAGTCTTTTTTCGAAAAAAATATTTTAAATTTCCGCTCAAGAACTGCGATTTTGGAGCCAATTTTTTTCATAAAAAAAAATCAGAAGCAACGAAAAATTTGATAGATTCAGCGTTTTATCAAACTTTGTCGCATTTAAAAAAAATTTTCAGGTTTAATCTCCGGAAACAATCTTATCACCGAAATATTTCTCTGCCTTGATCGATGTTTCATTGTTGCTATCCCATTTAAATACAATATTCGTGAAAAACTGATATTCGCTTTTATTAGTGTTTTTATTACAATTTCTGTAATTCTTGGACAATTTTTCTTTGATGGATATTTTGCTCGAATTCCAGAATCCTTTCCAACAAATTGTTACACTCCAACTTGTTTAACAAAAGGTGCAGAAGAAAACGGATTTTTAAAAATGAAATTAATTTTTGGCGGCATAAATATTATTGTCACAATTGTATTATTGTTTCTTATTAAATTTAAACTTCATTCCAATGCGTCAGTTTCAAAATTAAGTTATACCGTTGTTATTACAATTATTTTGACATTAATTTTTGAGTTTATTCCAAGTATTTTAGCAAGGCTGTTGAAAGCGGTAAGTTTTTAATCCGACATATATATTTTTTTATGAAACAAAACAATTTTTTGCCGAAAATCAACCACAAAAAACGATTTAATCAACCAATAATTTTTTCTCATTTTTCAGACAACAGGCAATTCCGTCCCAGCATATATCGGACGATATTCAACAACTTTAAGTGCAATTAATGTTGCAATTTGTATGTTTTTGTATTATAAAGCAATCAACAAAAAAATGGTAGCAGT
>JAQIXH010000665.1:0-11804 GCA_034700145.1 Panagrolaimus detritophagus | reverse complement strand
TCAACAAATAAAAGTGATTGCATTTGATTAATAACAATTTTACAAAAACCTTGATATTGAAAAACATGATTTTTATCTGATGCAATTAGATGAATTCCATTCGGACGACGCTAAAACATATTCATTTTTATTTTTATTTCAAAAGAAACTTACTTTTTCGACGTTTGCTTCCATTTTTACAGAATATTTGCGCCTAAAACGCGTAAAATATAAATGGAATAAAATTACGAAAATGTGTAAAAATTATTATAAAAATAGGGGGTACTTGGCGCATATGGGATAGATTTCTCGGGGTTTCACGTGACAAAAAAATGAGAAACGCTATCAAAATTGTTTTAATTTTTCACCAAAAAGCGCATAAAAAAACAACAACAAAAACTATTACTGCAAAAAATGACACTTTGCCAAGTGCCGCTTTATTCAAAATATAACAGGAACAACCAAGAAACAAACAAACAATGAAAATATATGGGAAGGATTAGATATAATAATTTTAAGGGTATTCACGGTACTCCCAAAATTATGTCATAGAAATGATAATAAAAAGTGCCTACAAAAAATAAAACCTAAAAAAATAAAAATGAATAGAAAGTTTTCTATTGCAGGAAATCAATACAAATTTGCACAAAAACCATTAACAGATAAAATATTTGAAGCATTTGCAGTACTTGCGCAGAAGTTTTGCAGGTAAATCGCGTATCCTGACTCAATAATCCAAGCGCCCTAAAGGAAGCACTTGAGTGGCACTTGAGTGTTTTTCAAGTGCCTTTGTTTTTTTAAACCCAAAACCAAAAAAATAAGTTGTATAAAAAAAGTTTATAAACTACAGTAAAATAATAAAAAATTATAAAAAGTACAAATAAATAAATAAAAAACTTAAGGAAATCGGAATATATTTTGTGCCACCATCTGTTGCCATTGAAAGTAAGCCATTTGTTGTTGTTGTTGAAGCATTAACATTTGCATTTGTGGATTCATAAAAATTTGTTGCTGTTGAGCTTCATTGAAGGGATTTCTCAATAAATTTGGATTAATAACAGGTTGTTGACTGACATTTTGATGTTTCTTTGGAGCTGAATCAAATGTTCCACCTAATATAATATCAGTGGCTAGCCGAAAAACATCTCGAAGATTTTTATTCATCATTAATAAAAAAGGATTTGCACCTCCTTCTTCAAAATGTGCCATAAGCCCGCCACCTTCAAAGGGAGAATTCTAAAATTATAAATTTAAATTTGTAAACAAAAGAAAAAATCAAAAACATACTTTTAATTCATCAGGAATATTTTCAATACCAAAATCAGCTGGATATTGTGGTGCTGCTGCTCGACGAAGCATTCTTTTCAATAAGCTGGTGGTTGGCATTGATCTGTTGATTTCAGAGAACGCGATTTTACTGCAAACTATCTGCACAGTACTTGCTGACGCTCAGCAGGGAAAAATGTTTTTTTTCATTCATTGCTTGCAGTACCTGCAAAATACCTGCACAGGTACTGCAATGCTTTGCAGGTAGGAATTTTTTTTATTTTCTTGCGAAAGAAAAATTTCTATTTTAGCAATTACTGCCTTTACAATTTTTGTGTACAAGCCTCACAAAAATCATAAACTGTTATCTATATATTTTTTATCCACTTTTTTTTTAAAAATAAAAAATCATTTTTTTTCACTTTTTTGTTTGCACAAATATAATTAAAATTGCAATTTTAAATTTAAATTGGGTTTTAAAATTTTACTTTATGGAGAAGTTTCTTTTATTCGTTGTATTTTGTAATTAATATTTTTTTTAAAATCAGTTATAATTTAAGAAGAATAAAAGCAGCTTTTTAAGTTAAGAAATGTAAAAAAGTTAGCAAATAGCCAAAAATTTGTTTCTGCCTTTGTTTTTACTATTTTATCGCTTTTTTAACGGAAACTATGAGTTTTTGCAGAAAGTGAAAACAAGTAAACAAAAATTAAAAAAAATGTTTAAGTTAGGAGAAGATGCAAGTATTCAGAAGAATAAAATCAGCTTCATTTAACAGTAAAATTTTGACCATTTGAAACAAAAGAATATTCAACGTTGGTAGTAAATCCAACTTAAAAACGGATGATTATAAAATGTCAAATGTGTGTTGTAACCGTTATGACTTTGCGTTATCCGAAGCAAATTTTTTCCATCAATTGGGTTTTTTTTGATAAGCCCCACCCTGTTTATTTAAAAGTTAAGTCTTGATCATTAGTCATAAAAAATTTATCCAATTTTCGTTGTCAAAAATATTGACAGTTTTTTTCTGTCTATCATGTCTTTCTTGTCTCTAATATTCTGCAAACAGAAAAAAAGACACTTTTATGCATAAAGCGAAATACTGAAAGATCGCGAATGTTGTTTCCTTGTTTTATTAAATGTCAGCACATTTTCGGCTTTTTTGTGTCTGCTTTTTTGAAGAAAAAGTTTCATTCTCTTAATAATTAATTAAGACTTAATTTTCAAAAAAATATGTAAAAATCGCAAAAGCAGAAAAACATAGATGAAAAAACCAACAAAAACATTTTTCAAAATTATTGTAAAACATTTTTTGGCAAATTATGAGGTTTATATAGCATATTTGTATTAAAATTCCTATCCAAAATATTTCACAATGTTAAAAAAAAATTAATTTTTGCCAAAAAAGGTGTACAAGACCCGGAAAAAAACATATTTTAGGTTTTTAAATTTTTTATTTCTATTCTTAGCTTAAGCAAATTAATTTAGGATAACAAACTGTTGTTCATAAAAAAAGAACAGGAAGTTGTTTTCTTTTTTGAAAAATAAAATAAAAAAAAACAATGGTATGAATTATATCATTTTATTTAGAAATTAAATCAATTTTTACCCTGTACGAGCAACACAAGTTTTGAAAAATTCAACATTATTACTAAAATATATTATTATTAAAACAAATCAATTAAAAAACCATTACCTGTTTATCGTACATGGCATATTTTCAAATTTTTCTGTTGCAGAAGAATAATCAGACATAAAAGTTGAATTATCATTCCAAATTCCTTTTGATGCAATAATTAATGGAATATTATTTTTATCACATCCACAATTTGTAATCGATTTTGTAAAATGTTTTGGGAAATTAATCTTTTTTGCTCCAGTTTCTTCTGCCAATAAACCGGTAAACATTAAATCTTCCACAGTATTTTTAAGTGTTTCCATTGAAGTTTGAGCTAACATTAATTTAGTCGCCTTTGAACTAATTAAATATGCATTATCTTCACAATATTCAAAACCTTTTCGATTATTACTGTAAATGAAAGAAGATGAAATAAAAAAAATGTACAATAATTTTCTAAAGTAACCTTTTAATTCTATATTTTACATTAATATCCAAATGTTCAACAGTTCTACAAAAAATAATTTTTCCATTTGCATCTTCATATTTTTTATCAAATTTATTTTCAGTCCAATATAATAATCTTGGAACACTGACTAAAACGCTATCTTGACTCAGTAAAATATATTTTACTGATGGACAAAAATTTTGTTGCCATGTAAATATTGAATATGTCTAAAACATAAAATCTGAAAAATGATCATCAGACTTTTTGAATCTTACTTTAAAAACCAAGGTTATATACGAATCAAAAATACTTGAAACAACGATATCATTGTATGTTTTTGATTCTTCGAAATTTGATTGTCGAACTGATTCATTTGCAGTGAACCCAACAAAAAATCGATATATCACAGATGAATTCTATAATGCACCGTTTTACGTTTTTGGGAAAAAACATAAGGCAAAAAAAATTGCATTTTAAACAGTTTTATTCATTTAAAAAAAACAAAAATATACCGCATTTTTTATCCATTCTTTTCTAAATGCCATTCTTAAATTAAATGCATCCGGCGTAGAAGCAATTGCAATTAAAACAGTTTTATTTTGGCATTCAACATTCTTTCGTTCTGTTAAATATGAAAGTTTAACATTTTTAAATTCTATCACATTTGAATCTTCCGCTGGAACTCCTAAACAAAAAATAGGTTAACATTTTCTCATAATATCTGACTTTTGGAAGTTTTCTTAATGTGAAATATAAAGTACTTGTATTATTGAAAAAAATTCATGTATATTAAATTGGGTATGTAAAAACAATTATTTTTTACCTACCTTGTTTGCCACTTTCGATATCGTGAAAAATCCAACCAATACTTGCCAAAAACAGAAAAAGTTTTATAAAAATTTCCAAAAACAATTTTTGAGTTGGCATCGATTTTGTACAAAATTTTTTGAAACAATATGAATATCGATAGTTTCATTGCAGAGAATATGGCAGCTAAATAAACAGAAAAGCATCAAAAAATTATGTATCAAAAAATGAGACGAAAAATAATATGAATTCTAACAAAAACTTATTTGCATTAAAAAAAATTGGAATTAAAGAACCTTCAGCAACTTATAGCTACACTGAAAAATTTTTATCTAGATTTGCAAAAATTAAGTAAAGCAAAAGAACAGATTGATTTACATTATTGTTGAAAAAAAGAATGTCAAAACGATATGATTTACAATGTATTTGAAGTTTAGCAACAATTGCAGTGGTTGTTCTTCAGTTTTAAAGCCAAAATGTTCAGTTTATTTATTAAAAGCAGCTTTAAAGCCAAAATTAATAATTGTAAACCAAATATAAAAACTAGAAATTTAACGTTTATTCGATTTTTTGTAGCACAAATAAATAATGATCAGCTGAAGATAAATTATTAAATACTTCATACATTTCTTCTTCTGACATAATATTTTTGCCATGATAAACCTTTAAAAGTTTAAAACCTAGAATTCACTCAAATTTGTCAATTTCATCTTCAAAAATAAAGAATAACCTTCAAACATCATCGCTAATCGAATTCTACCATAAATTCTATGTGCATTATACACAATTGTATCAACTCCGGTAGGAAAACCTAAAAATAGTAAACCTTTTGGTTTTAATAAACAGTGAATTTTATTCATTTCTCGTAAATCTCCAATTGGATCTATTGGATCACCATATCGTCCTAAGCCACTGTGTTCAATACTTGAAAATGATATTACAAAATCAAATTTATTGTAATACCTGTAAATTAAATTATAGGTGTTTATGTTAAGAATGTTTTTTAATTAACAGACTTTTTGCTAATTAATGGTAAATCTCTTGCATTTAGAAAATCCATTTGTGGATGTGTAATTTTATATTTTTGATATTCCACAGTTGTAACATGCTTTGCACCATTTGCTAAACAAAAAACTTCTGCCCATGGTGCTTGTGAACCAATAATAGCTCCCTCTTGCCCAGAAATATTAAAAAGTTTTGTTGCTTCAAATACTGCCACTAAAACAAACAAAATTTAATTAGGCTTTCAAATAATAAATAATAAATAATACAATTTAATGATAAGAATGATTTCAAAACAAAAACATACACGATTCATTTTCATACGGTCGCTTTAAATGTGATGGATTTAATTTTACAATAATAATTAAAGCATCAATATAAATTTGGGCCCAAATTCTTTCAGATTCACTTTTAATTGTTTCATCAAAATACCAATACCATGATCGAGAATAATTATTTAATGTAAATGCATTTGGATTTGGCAACACTTTTGGTGGAATTTTTGTGAGACCAGCTTTAGCAGCTTCTTGCCATTCTAAAAATACCTGAAAAAAACAAAACATCTTATTCAAGTAAATTTTGATTTGAAAGAGGCTTTAAAATTAAATTTAAGGTGCAAAAAAACGAAAAAAATCGTTGAATATATAAAAAATTAAAAATGAAACATCTTCATTTAATACCTGATTATCATAAAAATATTATATGGTCTTTAAAAAATTGCTAAACCTTACATTTTCACAAGTTTTTTGGATTTTTCTTTTTAAAACTGGCACTAAATCGTTTTTCATTAACGTATAACCATTTTTCTCAAAAACATTTTTTTTTATTTCTTCAATATCGACTTTGCCAAATGCAGTTGAAAAATATTTATTTGGTGATTGGAAGGAAAAATTTGGTAATGAGGAATAAAATTCATGTTTATAAAACACTGTAAACAAAAATATCATAACAATTATTATAGCAAATATTACACGTGGAAAAGTTTTCATTTTTTTTTCAAAAAAAAATTTAGTATAAATGTGCTAATCTAAATTTTTTAGTGTCCATATTTTTCTTATTCCATAGTTGAAAAAAAGATCCATTTTTGCTTTTTTTGTTGATTTTTCAAAGAGAGAAAAAAGAAGTATGCGAGCTTTTTTAGGTAGTTGAAAAGCTGATGCCTGTGTTAAAACAGGTGCTAAATAAAAATGAGAAATGGAATCTGCAAGAAGAAACAAAAACATATTATTTGAAATCAATATATCTATTTTGTGAAAAAAAAATAACAAAACCTTAATAGCTTTTTCAATTATTTCTTACGAAAAGTCAATTACATATTTCAGCTTTGCCTTCTGTTGTTTCTTTTGTGGTTTAAACATTGCTATAAATAATGATGATGGAATTATTCTCTAATTCCATAACTTTTGCATCGAGAATTTTTTGCAGTTCATGATTATCTTCTTCGAGTTTCTTCTGATTTCTTTCAAGTCTGTTAACACCGTTCAACAAACGTAATACTGTTCCAGCTTTAGCACGAACTGTAATATATTTACATTTTTCATCATCACTGAATGTTGCTGATGCAGGATTCAGGAAAGGATTTGTTTTCTTTCAATTTTCTTGATGTAAATTTAAAATAGATATATAAATGTTATAACTTTGTTTAAAAAATAAAATCTTCAAAAACAAAAAAATTGCAAAAAAAAGTGGATCACAAGAAAAAACTATTAATTTTACCAAGAAAAATAATGCAATCTTATAAAACTTTATTCTCTCTGAAAAATAAAAAGAAGAAAAAGCAAAAAATCGAGATAAATTTTTGTTATAAACGATATGGATCAATAATTTTTTTTCTTCCATGCCATAGCTCGCCTTCTTTTGACCGTCTTCGTTCCAGTTTTTTTTATTGATTTTTGAGAAAAATGATTTCACTTTCTGATTTTTTATGAGTAAGTATATACTTGGTTCTTTTTTATATTTAAATTAATTTTATCCATTTTTAGCATTCGGTGTATCATCAAAAACATGGCAAATCTTATAGCATTTGATAGTAATTATAATTTACAATTTCAGGGATATTGCAAACTTCCTTTGAATAAACTTTTTTCAATGTTACTTGTTGAACCAAAAAATGAAGGTATGTTTTTGTTATTTCAATAAACATTACATTGAAGCATTCTAACATATTTCTTTAAAACAAACACATTTTTATCCAATTAGCATTAAAATTGGGAAAGCGTATTTATAAAAAAAACAGGACAGAATTATGTAATCAGAAAAAAAATTTTGAAAAAATTAACCAAGTTTTTTTGAAGTCTTTTTATGCATTTTACACAATTTAAAAAATATCTTAAACTTTTCTTCATAAACTCGTGATTTGTGTGTTTTCCTGTAAGAGACAAATGGAAATTAGTGAAATGTGTTTTAAACAAACAATAAAAACTTGCAAAAAAAGCTTTGCACTGAAAAGTAAAAAAAATCCTTTGTTGCTATAAAAAGACAAAAATATGATAAGATAACGAGCAATGAATTTTAAGAGGTGTGCCAAGCATAAAAACTGTTTTTTAAAATAAAATTTATTAATTTTACAAGATGAATGTATCTTTTTTGACAGAAATATGAATATTTGCTTCTGATCAAACATTTATTTAAGTAAGTATAAAAAATATTTACATAAGAGACTTTTGGCCTTTATGTTAAAAAAATTAAAATAATATGCAATGAATTGGCAATTCAGTTCCTATAACAAAGAAAGTTTTTTTATCAAGTCATTAAGGTAAGTACAGTTTTACACGGAAGCTGGAAAGGTGTGGCATTTATGGTTTGGTAGATACCTTAAAACATGCATAAAAAAAGAAAAAGTGTTTAACGTTTTTTCTCAGTTTTTGAGTTTTGATCAACTAATAACTGAAAGTTTTTTCAGGGATAATATTATGGGTTCCGAACAGTCAAAAAATACTGTTAAAGTAGAAAAAAAATGATGATCATAAAATTATAACAAGGTTATCACAATGTTATAAAAATAACGTGAAAACACTTTCTGTTCTTTTGGCATTATTTGCGGATGAAGAAGCAAAATATGGTCGTGATAAATCTACAATATGGATTTTATATCGTACTCTTATTGATGCTGCAAATGCAACAGATGAAGTATTTTTCAAGTTTTTATTTAAATGTTAAAAAATATATTTTTGCAGCAAATAATAAAAGTAACAGAGACACAAATTGACAATGTTTTGGCAACCAATGAACGTATACTCGGATATGTGCTTTCAATGGCCGATGCCATTACAAAGCGAGAACCAACTGAAACAGATGAAGAATGGTATGAGAAATGTAAAAAAATGGTGACAACTTCAAGTAATAAAGCCATTGAATTGTGGGAATATGTTCCAAAAAATACTCAAAAAAGTTTATTCAGTTATTTAAATGAAATGAAACAAAAAATGTGTAAAGATGAGTTCGTTACTACTCTGCGCGAACATCCAAAAATGTGTGCAGCGATTGTTGCAGCAGCCATTGTAACAGCACCTGCAACACTTTCTGTTTATAAATGGTATATTGGTGAAATATCTGGCAAGCGTTGTATAAAACAAGTTACACAACTTTTTTTCAACAGGGTTGGTGCCGCCGGTGGAGGATATGCTGGGACTTTGGTAGCTGCTGCAGCATTTACAAGTCCTGTAACTGGTGTTGTAATTGTTGGTGGCATTATTGGTTGCATTTTAGCTGCATTAATTTCATCATATGTAAGTGATAAAGTGTTGAGCTATATATTAGCTTTACCAGGAGAAAAAGCTCTTGAAGACGCATATAATTTTATTGGAGTTAGTTGCAATGCTTCGAATGAACATGTTAATGCTGCAATTGTCCGAAGATTATGTGAAACTCGGCCAAGGAGCGATGGAACAGTTACGGACAAAAATGATGATGAAAGAGATGAAGATTTTCAAAAAGCTCAATTATATTCTACCATAGTTAAAGTTTCCCGTGGATGGAAACCTGCATTGGCAATTGAAGGATCAAAATCATTGTCATTGTCGCTTTAAACGTTTGAATACCAATGTTCTTTTTTTTGTATTACAATTTCAAATTTTAATAAACTTTTAAAAGAAAATCTTATTTAAATTTTTTAAAAGGTTTAACTACCATACCATATTTTTAATCGTAACATTTTTTTCATTTTTCTAATACTATCTTTTCAGACATCTTAATTAATACAAAATATTTTTAACCATGAATGACCCCTTTACAACACATGTATTCAATATCTATCCGAATGATCCAGATAGCTGTATGCAGCTCTTAGGATATCTAGCACAAAACCTTCATGAAAAACAAATTTTGCAAACCCTCCAGTTAAATGAGACGGTATTTAAATATTATTTGATTCGAAAAATATATATTTAATGTTGTTTTTAGGCATTTAAACAATATGCTGATGCATTATTAGCTAAAGCAAAAAGCAGAAATAATGAATCCAAAAGTAATTTATGGGAATATGTTACAAAGAAATGGAAACACAACAATGGATATGCAGTTCCGGTATTTACAGGCGGGCTGACCGGTGCATTTATTTTTGGCCCATGGGGTGCAGCAGGTGGTGCAGTGGTTGGCGGCGTTGGGGAAGCCGTTCGGCAACAATTATACCATACAGATAATTATATTTCACAAGATCTTAAAGATGCATATGCTTTTCTTGGAATTTCGTCAACTGCCGATAATGAAGAAGTTGAAAAAGCATATCGAGAAAAAAGTCTCATATACCATCCTGATAAAGCCGGAGTAGCAGACGCTCAGTCTCAACTAAATATATCTGTGAATTTAATTCGAAATTCAAGAAGCAACAAAGCGAATTTAGATGAATTTGAAGTTGTTGCAAAGTAATATGTTTTAAATCTTTACATTCTATGATATACATTTATTTGTAACGTTGTTTAATTCAAATAAAAGTATTTTTTAAGGTTTTGAAAAATTAAAAATTAAAAGTTGTTTTCGAAAGTTTAATAATAAAAAAAAGTTTTACTCCTCAGCTTCAACCACTTTTTTGAATTAAATAAAAAATCCCTTATTGAAAGAAAAGGTTTCAAGGTTGACTAGCATTTTAAAATCATAAAAATAATCAATCTTCACAAGGAAACCGATTTACATGACATGCCGGTTATGGAATGGGACATATTCTAAAATACTCCTTTAATATTCAATAGTATTTCACTAAATTATAAGCTGCTTGTTTGTAGATTGTCAACCATTTTTGTTAATTAATATAATTGTGCAAATTGCTTTTTTGAAATTGTGAAACAATCTTTATCTCATTTTTTAAAGAAACTTAAAATATTTAAAAAAGGACGACTAAATACTTTGTCGACGAAAGCAAAAAATAATTTATGTTTTCCAACTTTCTCTTTTTGAAAAAAAAATATGTGGGAAACGAAAAAAGCGCAGATGTTTAAAGGTTGCGATATTCACAAAAAAGAGAAAAAAAAGCAGACAAATAAATTTTGAAATAGTTTTTAATCAAAAATTTTTTTCCGTTGTATATAAAAATAGAGCGAAATGAACTTTCAAATTTTTTTTGATTTGGCAAAGTTGAAGAAAGAAATTCACAACGTCCTTTCATTTTTTTCTTCTTTGTTTGGAAAAAATTTTAGCTTTTGAATATTTCTTGTTTAAATATTATACGGTTATTTATATCATTTCTGATAATAGATTATACACAACAAAATCGAAAGAAAATAGTTTTCGCACCTCCACCTGGAAATTATGCGTCCGTTATTAAGAAAAAAAAAGATTGACGGTTTGCGAAGGTCAAGAGAAAAAAATTATAATGTTGCTAACTATTTTTGAAACTCCGGCAAATTTCAACGAAAAGCAGCGAAGTCACATTTAACACTTTTATAGGTTTTACATACAAAACATTTTACACGTAAAAATATTATTTTGTTTTACACGGAATTTTTGTATTTTTAAAATGAATTAACTTATTTTTTGTGATGTTTAAATTTTTCTTTAAAATAAGTTCATTTTTGCTGAATTATCAATCCTTTTGCAAAAAGAATTTTTCTTTCTTTATTTATTTGTGTAACAGCGGTTGTCTTTGTTGTTTTTTTCTACAAACATCAAAATGTTCGCGATCTTTCAGCGTTTGCTCTTTTCGTAAAAAATATTGTTCAAAAAAACATTTTCAAAAAAAGAAAAAAGGCTTTTGTTTTTGCTACTTAAATTTTTTTTAATATTTCGTAATTTACAAATTAACTTAAATTATTTTGTTGAAAGTTTATTGCTATCTCTGAAAAAAAAGCAAAGAAATTGATATATGAAATAAAATATAAGACTTTTATTTCATTTATCGTGCAATGTTCAATAAAAAAAATGAAAAGTCAATTTTGTCCCACAAAGCTGTTTTTGGAAAAAATAAGCCTTGAAGGCAGTGCATCTTTTCTATGACATCGTTTTTTAACGCAAAAACAATAATAAATTTTATCATTTTCGAATACTTTTTTCATCAATAACTTTGATAAATGAGCAAAATGATTATGTATGTTTTAAAGAACATGATGTTAAAGAACTTTGTTTTGGGTCTCAGTAAAACCCGGTACGGTTCAGTAAAACCCGGTACGGTATAACTCAGTAAAACCCGGTACGGTTCAGTAAAACCCGGTACGGTATAACTCAGTAAAACCCGGTACCGGTACAAAAACTTGAAA
>JAQIXH010000664.1:0-11805 GCA_034700145.1 Panagrolaimus detritophagus | reverse complement strand
GTTTAAATACTCATGATTTAAAAAAAGAGAATGAGAAAAGAGGATTATGACGCCATAAAAACATGGCAAAGAAAAAAACTCATAACAAATTTAACAAATGAGTCATCAATGAAAAAATGAGTTATTGTGGGTGAAAAAAACAATCTAACAAAAATGGTGGGCATATAGACTGGAAAGAGAAAATCAAAATGTGCTCAAAAATTAAATCTAAAAAACTTGTGTCTAGAAATTTATGGATAATACAATGGGATTAGTTCAGCTTTCATAAAAATGTCCTTGATCTATGAATTCTTGATGTAACATTTTTTTGAACAATTTTGGAAAGTGAATCAAAAATTACTGTTCAAGTTTCTCACCAGATTTCTATTAACTCATTTCAATCTTTTCTAACAAAAAAATGACAAAAATCAGATTTGTTAAAACCAAAAAAAATATTTCAGAAAAATTTCTATGAGAATTTATTAGAAAAGATTTTGAAAAAACTGCAAAACACTAATTCACACAAAAGTTAAACAATTTCATTAAAATTCAATATTCACTATCAAACATTTTGTTTGTTTAAATAAAATTATAAGCTGCTTTCAATCAAAAACAATGCTCCAAATCAAGAAGAAAAATCAATTCTCCGTTATCAAAACAAATTTCAGTTTTAAAAACAAAGGCAAAATAGAGAGAAAAAGAAAAATAAACTGAAGACATTACTTTTTGTGTTAAAAAAAGATACCTGAAAGTTTTGCTTTCTCGCTCTCTGTCTCTCGAACAGATTGTGTGTGTTTTTTTACTCTCTTAAATCAATTCAAGTTAAGTTAGTCAATCATTATTTAGTCAAGGTAGTCAGTCAATCAGTCAGTCAGCTGACCCTAACTAACCAATGAAATAACAACATCCAGCACCTTCAAATAACCACAAGCAAGTAAGCACACAATCACTTAACGAGAGAAAGCTCATCTTCTATTCTGCTTGAAACATTTTTTTAAAACAAGTAGCAAAGTAAAAAAATCAAGCAAAGCAAGCAATTCACTAACTATTTTTTGTTTCACGAAAAAATGCTTTTATTTTTTTTCGTTTGTTTGTGGATTGCTGCTGCTTCTTTTTTTTCAAGCGTGATAATTATTAGTGGTTGTTAGCGGTGGTGGTGGTTTTTGGCTAAAGCAAGCATGTTAAAGAGCAGGAAAAGAACGAGAGTCTTGACGAAAAAATCATTCACTCTCTTTTATCCATTTTCTTTCCTCTATGATTTTTTTGAATGCAAAAAAATAAAAGCTTTGTTTAAATTCAAACAACCAAATAAAAAAAAAAGATTGTCCGAAAAAGCAACTGTTTTTATGGTTCTTTGATTGATAAAAAACACGCACATAAAAAAAGGTTGTGGTCATTGAAAAAAAACCAATAATTTTTCATCTTTTTATCACAGAAAGGTACGGTAATACTACTAGTTCAGCTATATAAAAAAGTTTTTTTAAAGCACACAAATTCAATTACCTCTTTCAAAACTTTTTATTTCTAACGTTTTTACACATTTTTTGAAAACTATTAAAATTATTTTATTTGAATGCGAACCACTAAAAACAAACATCTGACCAAAAAAGTGATAGGGAAAACCAAAAATCAAAGTTAAAAAAAGTAAAATAAACCAGAAATCCGTGTTTCACTGGAAGAAAAAATATAGATAAAATTAATAAAGTTTTATGCTTAAAAATAAGAATTAAAAACAAAAAATGTTGTTAATGAGCAAAAAAATGACTTAAATGAAAAAAGAAATTCCAAAACCGCTGAAAATAAATTTGTCAACACTAATTTGTCCATCTTCTTTTTTATTTATCAAACGAAAAAACATTGAAACAAAACGGAAAAAAAAGAATGACATTTTTATGGGGTTTATTTGAAAACAAATTAATTCTTTTTTATTACCACACCCAAAACTGGAATTATCAATTTTTTATCATCTTTTGATTAACCTTCTTTTTTATAGCCAAAAATTAACTATAATTCTCGTCAGAATCCCACGTATTTAACAGATTTTTCAGTTTTTAAAACAAAAAAATTTGAATGCAAAAAAATATGTGCTTCCTTTCTCAACAAAACTATTAGAAAACTTGTTAAATTCAAAAAAATTTGACAAAAAAAAATCTTTAATCTTTGTCGATTATTAATAATAATATTTGGCAAATAAATGAATGGAAATCAGTAAAAAAATACAAAAAGAAAAAAAGAAATGACAAAATATTTTGCAAAAAAAATAACGAAAAAAACTGGACACTTGTAAATAAAAAAAGTGGAAATGATTCATAAAGAAAAATACCTTAACAAAAATATTATAAATCTTTGACGTAAAAAGAAAAAAATTTTTTTTGTGCACCTCAAAAAACACACACAAAAAAAGTTTGCGAGGCAGCTTTTCTTTGTTTTCTTAAATCATCGTTTAACGACAAAGATTAACGCAACATAAAAAGAAACGACGTCTTTAAATAACAAAAAGAGTGGAAAGAATTGACGTTAATAAAAACAAACTTGTACAAAAAAAAGAATTTAGATTACTAATATTTTAGTAAACTTGAAAAAACACAGTTATTTGCAAATTACTATCGAAGCTAAAAATTTGATGTGACTGTCAAAAAAAAGCCCCTCAAAAATTGTTAAAAATTTGAAAAATATCTTTTCTGCTATTGGTCAAATAATTTAAAGCTGCAATTTTGCAGAATTTTTTTTGGCCATTCTATTTAATTAAAAATTGTATCAACTTTTATTTCTCCCGAAAAATAATCTTTTCTAATTTTTTTTAAAAATTTAAAAAATTGGAATTTGAAAATATTGATGACTCAAAATGAAAATAGTAAAACATTTTAAAAGTTTTCAATATTTTTTGTTACATTTATTTCATATAAAACCATCTGCATATTCTTTTAAACGCCATAAAATAAAATAGTTTATGGTCAAACACTTGTAACAACAACCTAATTTTAAAAACAAATTGTGACCTTTTAAAGTATTTTAAAATTTAAAAACAATTCTTTCGTTTATGTTCCTTTTGTTTGAGACTGTGTGTGTTTTTTCTTATTGCGTTGTCTCTTCAAAAACTTTATTTTTTCTCGATTGTGGTTTTTTTTATTATTTTTAATCGGGTACCAACCATACTTTTACAAAACTTTTCGCGACAGACGATTGACAATGACCGACAAAAAAATAGCCATCAAAGAAAAAAGTGCAAAATTATTGCACAAAAAATAAATCTTTTGTTTGAATAAGTTTTTTTGAGCAAATATTTAATTTTACATATTATGGTTTTTTATAAAAAAAACAAAACTATATTGCAACTAATCTAAAAAATTGCAAAAACATTATTAATAATCTTAAGCTGAGAAAAGAAGCTCTAGACAAAAATTTATAGTAAGAAGTTCTGATTACAATAACTGAGAGATTTTATTTTTTGATAACCTTTAAAACTAGTTGTACTGCAGAACTTGTTCTTTTTTTTAGTGAGTAAGTATTGCTTTATTAAAGACATATTAAAACTTAATGAAAAACAACATTTTCCATGTTTAAAAACTGATGCCTGAAACATGTAAATGCTCCCAGTTTAAGCGACTAACGGAAATAGATGCAAACTTAAATTTTGGAAAACATGCAAGCTTTTGTAATTTCTGTCACCCCTGAAACAAATTTTAAATTAATCTTTTTGTATTTTCTGTAATTAAGCCAGCGAAAAAAAACCGTTTCTGTTGCAATTTATAAATTAAAAAAGCGACCAATTTAGCTTTTGAATGCAAAAACCAAAGCTCAATAAATGATGGAAAGGGAAAACGCGAAAAAAATGTGGAACTTTAATTTTTTAAGTCAAATGAAAATTTTTAACGATGAGGGCTTAAAATTCAAGGATTCCACAACAGAATCCAAACGAATAAAAGCTGATATTACCAAATACAACATTTTTATGCTTACTGTTTTTTTTAAAATAGATACACTTTTTTCGCCGGCATATTGGTTTTTCTTCGTTTTTAAAAATTCATACAAAGCTTTATGCAAAACAAAGAGGCAAACATAAAAAAATGAGCATCTTCGAATGCTAACGAACATTTTTTTCACCAAAATAAACGACGAAAAAACGCGTTCGTAAAAGCAAAAAAATGCTCAAATATTTGAAATATTTTATTTCCAAGTTTCTTATTATTTTTGATTTAAGCGTTTTTTTGCATTCTGGACAGAAAAAAAACAGATCATTTTATTGCATGTTTTTCAAAATTTAAGTTTGTATCTATTTCCGTAAGTCGCTTTCAAAAATTAAAAGTTGCAACAGCAACGGTTTTGTTTCGCTGGCTTAATTACTTAAAATCAAAAAAGTTTAATTTTAAATTTGTTTCAGGAAAAAAAAATTTTTTTAAAGTTTTGCAGACAACCCATTTTTCAACAAAAGAAGGAATTAAAAATATTCATTTTTTGACATTTATTTTTTTTGAAACATCTATTTTTGACTTTGTAAATGTTTGGTCCAAAAAATGTTCATTCAGTTAGGAAACTTTATCGTGTGAAAATACAATAATTGTTATTTAAAAAAATAACTTTTACTTTTGCACAAAAACAAATGCGTAAAATTGAGCGTCTTCAAAAATAAAGAGCAAAAAATGACTTTTTTATTTTAAAAAAATATGTCGGCCCAATTTAAAAGTGTACAAAAATTTTTATTATTTTTTAAAAAATATTCGCATGACAGATGTTTGAAAAGCAGAGAAATGATGTCTAAAATGAAACTTTTTTTTTTCAAAAGGAAAAAAAGGAAATGTAATTTTCTAAAGCCATTTGCAATTCTAAAACGCATATAAGTGATTTTCTTTTAAAGCTCGATGGAAAAAATTTCTATTTCATGCATTTTGTTAAAACCCAAAAATATCTTTCTCTGTCAAAAAATTTTTTACAAATTAAAGCATAAATACTTTTTTTTAAGAAATGACAACAACCGAATATTTTTCCAATAAGTCACTAGAGAACCATGTTTCTTTTTTATTGATTTTTAGTAGCAGCGCTTAGTTTAATAGGATTATGAAAAAATCATTTCTTTGACGAAATTTATTTATTAAACGCTTTCTGGTATATCTTCCGCCTATAGAACTCGGTTCTTATTTTCGTGTTAGAGATATAATGTTTCTGAAAAAAGAGCAGCAAGTTGAAAGTTGATATGGTTAAAATTTGTTCCGCTCTGCGGCAACATTCTTTTGTAAGCTAGATGTAAATGTTTTTTTTAAAATAAGGCCTTAGTTTTTCTTGAAAAAATTGTGTTGTTCATTATGCAAAAAATCTTGTTTGACTTTTCTTATTTTTTGGCATTCGTGGACTTTAAATTGTATTGTAAGACAATCATTTTTAACAGAAATCTGATTGTTTGACAAATAGTTCTTTCTATATAATATTTTTTTAATAATATCTATATTTTTTTAGAATGACAACTAAAGATGAATTTTTACCTTCATCTTTTGTTAAGAATTGTTCTCAAGACACTGATAATAGAAATCGATATTCCAATTTCAATTTAAACCAAAATTCCAAATGCCCAATTTCAATTCCTGTTCAAACTTTTAGCAAATCAAATAACGATAAATTTGGTGGTAAACAATATTGCTGCAGTCCTCAACAAAATCGGCAATTTTAATTTTTCGTTGTTTTTCGGAAAAAGGGTTATATTTGTATAATATTCTTTTATTCGATGGATTCATTAAGTATATAAATCTTTAATAATTATTGAATTGCTTGAAAAAAATATGTAAGGCTGCAGCAATTTTTTAAAATATCAGATTCTGAAATATCGGGTATTTTCGAAAAAAAAGAAAAATTACAATTATGGAATAAAGTTTCATCTGATTCAAGTTTAAAGCCAACTTTAAAAGAAAATGCACAAAATTTTCGGAAAAAACATTCCACCAAAAATAGCACCCTTCTTCTTTATATTTCAACATATGAAAATTCTGTTAAAGCTGAATCTGGTTCATTTGGTGATGGAAATGATGAAAGCCATAGATTCAATAAAGAAAAAAATTCAAAGCAAATTTTAACTGCTTCAAAATTTGTTATTCAAGTAAAAAAATCAAATATGCTTTTTCATTATTTCAATTTTAACCATTTTATAGAATCCATTTGAATTTCCAAGACAACAAAATGATAAAACGTCAGAATCTGAATTGTCCGAATTTAAAGCTTCCCAACGATTACTCAATCCAAATAAAGCACCAAAGAATGGTAAACATCGTTTTTTTATTGAATTAGTTTTGGCATGGAATTTTATATTCAAAAAAGTCTGACATTTTCAAACTTTAAAAACAAGTTTTCCATTCAAATTAAAACACCGGTTCATGAAAATATTGATGTTCTTTTTAAAACAAAAAACTTTAAAAGACGCAAAAGTTCCGTTTCAAACACATTTTCAGTTATTTTCATTCTTTCTTTTGTCAGAGATTTTTATGAATTGGAATAAAAATGAGATGTAAATTTAAATATGCAAATATAATGCATTTGTGTTTTTGCATTTTTAAAACAGTTACACATTAAACTTTTGTTCTTTTTTGTGTTTCATTCAACGTATAAATTTTTTATTCAGAAATGGATCCGTTACCACCAATGGAAAGATTGCGTTTGCTTATCATCGATCACGAATCCCGTTTGTTTTTTGTTTTTTGTATTCTTTTGCTTTTTCTTATTCCATCGATTTTAGGCTTCGGACCTCGTGCTGCAAACATTTCTAAAGAAGAAGCAAATAAGAGAGATGCTGATATTAATGGTATGATTTTGTAAAACTATTCAGTGCTTAAAAAAAATTATATTTTCGGGTAAATATCGTAAAAGTAAATAGTTTTAAAGCTTCTTTAACATTTCTACCGTTAAAAATTTTGTTCGGTGTTTAATAACGAAATTCTCAAACAATTTTTTCTATTGAAATGTTGTAAGAGTGTTTGATCAGATTTCGTTCAAATTAAAGCAAAAGTAATGTCGTTTTTAGAGCTCTTACCAAAATATAATTTGATAAAACATTATTATAATGTAAACAAAAGATCAGCAACAAGAACAATAAGAAATCGTGAAAAGAAAAATCAATGCCCTCCAACAGAAACGAAGACTGAAAATGAAGCACCAGAAACAGAAAAGAAACAATTGAAACCACCACAAAAAGTAGTTAAATCAAAAAAATTTGCTAATAAGTTTTTTCTTTGTTCTCTGGAATATGCATAAATGTCTGTAAATAGATCAAAAAAATGTCGTATCTAATTTTTGCTTCCATTTTTATAAAAATATCAAAAAGAAAAAAAGCTTTTTTAAAAAATGTTAGCCTTTCTGTTTTTTGCAGCATCATTGTACCCTTCCTTAAATAAATTATTTTCATTCTTTCTTTTGTCAGAGATTTTTATGAATTGGAATGAAAATGAGATGTAAATTTAAATATGCAAATATAAAGCATTTGTGTTTTTGCATTTTTAAAACAGTTAAACATTAAACTTTTGTTTAATTTTGTGTTTCATTTAATGTACAGATTTTTTATTCAGAAATGGCTCCGTTGAATCCCGCAACAACAACAACTTCAACATCTGATTCTGAAAGTGATGAATCAAATATTAAAAAAGGTGGTATTTTAACTCCAATTAAACGTAAGTTGCACAGTTATTTTTGTATTTATAAGGTTACTGTAGTTTTTTAAAATCAACTTTGTTTATACAATGATTTTTTTGTCGTAAAAAGATTAAGAAATTGGAAAAAAATTATAAATTTTCGGAAACTATTACCTAATCTTAGACAAATCATGCAAAAAATGAAACTATTAAAATTTTGTTTTTAGAACCATTATCGCTTGGAAATCAATCAAGATTAAGTGAATCAGCTGTTTCAACAAGCACAACAACAACAACATCTTCATCATCAACTGGTCCTTCAGGATTCGCAAAAGGAGCTAAAAAAATGCTTGCTGATAGATATCTTGCTGATAGATATCTTGCTGAAGGAAATATTGTAAATAATATGTTAGCAGATGTACATAAAAAATCAAAGAAAGTTAAGAAGGAAAAGAAACAAAAGAAGGAAAAGAAAAATTAAAAATTAATTGAAGTTTTATATAAAAATTTAATGTTTCATAAATTTTTGTGATAAGAATTGTAAAGTTTTAATCGAATAAAAATGTTTACTTTGACATATATGAATTCTGCAGTGATTGCAATACTCATTTTTGCTTTGTTTCCACAAATTATTAGTTATCCTGCAGAAGATACCCAAAACATTTATTTTGTTTTTTTGCATAAAGAAAATATAACTAATTTTTGCCTAACTTTATAAAATATTCATTTAAAAAAACAATATCATCCATAAAAGTTTTGAAAAAATGTTACATTTATTTTAAATATAATTTGATTTATTTTTGCTTCAGTTTTAAAGATATTGTAACCAGCATTTTAATGTTTCTGATAAAAAAAGAAGTTTTAATGTTCCTGTATAAATTGCGAAGCAAATGTTCGTCAATTTTCCGAAACTTGCTGGAAAAAAAAATTTTGTAGAAAAGTTACATACATGCAAAAAAATCGAACGTTTTTTTAGAAACTTCCACAAATCAGCAATCAATATCAGCAGCTGCAGCAGTTACAAATTCAACTGCACCAACAGCAGCTGCAGCATCAACAGAAACAATAACTCCAATACCAACGTCATCTTCAGCCGCAATCGAAACAACGAAGACAACAAGTTTATCATCAGGAACCACAACAATAGTCTTTAAAAAATTCTCAAGCAGTACAAAAAAGCATTGTTAAAAAGAAAGTTGGCGAAAACAATGTTTATTCTGATTTTATTAATACCGGTGTTTTGAAAAATAATAATTAGAGTTAAGCAAAGTTATTGAAAGCTTTGCATGATTCGAATTTTTTAAAAATTAACTTATTTGTCTTTCTTGCAAGTATCTGTGACAATATTCCACCGGCTCCTTGATTTGACAAAAAATACATTGAAAAATACTTTATTTTCGTAAATTAGTCCAGTTAGAAATTTATGGAAAATAATTATTTTTATCCTATATTTTTAATTACTTATACCTATAATTTTTTAAATACCTATATTTTATCAATTTTTGAAATTTTGTAAATTTATTGGAAAAAACAAAGAAATAAGAAGCATAAAAATGTTAAAAACATTTCTAAGAAATAAATTTGTTTTGGCAAAATCGATGAGTTTCATTGATAATCCTAGAAAAGAACATTTGACTGAAAATATACTGCAACAAATCCATTTGAAAAAACGATTCTTGGAAAAGCTATCTTTTTGGATAGTAATGCCACAAGCGTCATTTATGCTTGACCGAAATGACGGTTTTTTTAAACAAAATTCTGATTAAAAAGACATAAAACTGCTGCCAATTGCTTTCATTCATCATTCAAAAAAATATTTTCACTTGCTGCAGCAGATTGAAATAAAGTATTACTGCTGAATCGCCTAAAGTTAAATGAAGATTTTAGTAAAAAATAAAATGGTTATGTTAAATCTGTCTCTCATAAAACTATTAAAAAAATCAAAAAACCTTTAAAAAAACACAGTAACCAGATTTGTATCAACCCATTTTTCTTTAGTTGAAAAAAATAAAATGGTGAACAAATTTGTAAATTATAATATATTCCAAGACATACTCCATTTTTTAAAATTATGGTGTTAAAACACCATAAAATTTAACACGTAACGACAAATGAGAATAGCCTGAAAATTTGTTGGAATAATTAAAACCAAAAAATAAAGTCAGAAACAAATTCATAAATAAAAACTGTCCTTGGTAAAACTGTAATTTTTTGTCATATCAATCAGCAACAAACATTAGAATGAAAAAATATTTTTGATAAATTAATATTACTATTCCTGAAAAAAAATATTTGTTTAATATCTTTAAAAAGCCACTATTTTTATGGTATAGACCTATCACTGGTGCAATTATTTGTCCAAAAAAATAAACCAAGAGAGTTCGGTTAACATTTATTTATCTTTTTTCTTTCGTTAAATATTAATCCATTGAATATAAAAATGCATACAGTAATTTAACTGATGTTAATTCATTTAATATTGGTCGCATAGTTGACTGGTCTACGGTATGCTCGACGACTCGGGTATAAATCAGGGGTACTGGCAATAATTTTCATTCAATCACTTCGGAGGCAGTGACGTGTATTGCACAATAAACTGAATTGAATCTTTTTTGATGTAAAGGAATCAAAAACTGGACACAAGTAATCCTGAACAACATTTGATGTGCCAACAAAACAAAGCATTAACATACAGAAATCTCAACGCCAAAAAGAAGTAACATACAAAAAAATAACATTCTGAAAAATTGTTCTTAGCCAAAACAATCCTTTTCTTTCTCTCTCTCTTTCTTATACTTTTTATCATATCCTAGGTTTTTTATACAATAAAGCATACCCCAAGATCATTTCTTTCTACACCCAAGTCAGGACATTTAATTTATTTAAATATCTTTAAAACCGCTATGTTTTTATGGATTTATCAATTCTGCAATAATTTCTCCAAAACAATAAACCAAGAGGGTACGGTGAACATTTGTCTCTTGATCCATTTGAATAAAAAATGCATACAGTGATCCAACTTGTGTTTATCCATTTTATATCTTTTGTGATGTAAAAGAATCAAAAACTGGACACGATAATGTTGAATAACATTTGATGTGCCAACAAAACAAAGCATTAACATACAGAAATCTCAACGCCAAAAAGAAGTAACATACAAAAAAAATAACATTCTGAAAAATTGTGCCAATAATTAAAAACATAAAAAAAGCTTAAAACAAATACATAAAATAAAACTCTCCTTAAAAAAACAAACATCTTTGGTTTTTAATGAATAAACCAGAAACAAACATTCGAATGAACAATAAATTTTCGATCAATTAAGCGAAAAGGACCATCATCTAAAAATATATATATATGCGTTAAATATTCTGATTTTGACAATGCTTTGATGTTAAAGCGAAAATATAAATGTCATTATTTAAGAAAAAACGCAAAACACCTTGATAAAAATATAATAATAATAAAACGTTTGTGCCAGAAATTTTTAACATTATTAAAATTCTCTGTAACTTTAATAGCCTTTTTAGCTTTTAAAGACGAATAATTTACAAAAATGTGTTGCAAATTTTCATTTTTTAATAATATTATAACCATTTTCAGCTGTTGTACCACCTTAAATAAAATATTGCTCATGAATTTGAGAAAACTTTAATAAAAAGCTTAAAACAAATAATTAAGATGCAAAAGAGTGGTGTATTTTTTAATTAAAAAGGTACATTTGTTCTGCATTAGTCGAAAAAAATGTTCGCGAATGTTCAAAACGTTTCTTTTTTTGACTGAAGCAACAACAAAAAAAAGCAAAAAAATTGACCAAAATGAATTTGTGTTTTTGTAAAAAAGCGAAAGAAAATGCTAAAAAGACAAATAGTACTTTATTTTTTTTTTTGATTTTCTATTCTTGGCAAGCAATAAAACAAACAAAATACCACAATATTTTCTTTCGTCGATTGAAAAAAAAATGTTTGCACCGATTTTTAAACACATGCCTTTGCGAAAGTATAACCGACAAATATATTCTTTTACTTCAGAGATGCAAAAATATAAAACTTTAGCTTTTGTGGCAGAAAACCAAAATATTTTACCTGAATGTCGTTAACATTTTCGTATCATCTTCCAACATTTTACTCCTCTTCCGAAAGAAACTTTATCGTGTGAAAATACAACAATTGTTATTTAAAAAAATAACCTTTACTTTTGCACAAAAACAAATGCGTAA
>JAQIXH010000663.1:0-11810 GCA_034700145.1 Panagrolaimus detritophagus | reverse complement strand
AAAACCAGCTCATTTCTCTTTTATTTTGTTTATAAAAAATTATAGACTTAAAAAATACAGAAATGAGCAGGGTTTTGGAATTAAACCCAGCTCATTTCTCTTTTATTTTGTTTATAAAAAAATACAGACTTGAAAAATACAGAAATGAGCAGGGTTTTGGAACAAAAACCAGCTCATTTCTCTTTTATTTTGTTTATAAAAAATTATAGACTTGAAAAATACAGAAATGAGCAGGGTTTTGGAACAAAAACCAGCTCATTTCTCTTTTATTTTTGTTGCGGAGATTCTTTAGCAATCGGTGTGAATCCCACAACAAAGGATATATTTTAATAATATTTATTTATAATAATAAAACAACATCAAACAACAAAACATATAAACAACACACATTCCATCATCCTCTTCTTTACAGCTTTTTATAAATTTGCAGAAGTAATTCATGCCAATGAGAATATCAGGAACTTCAGTGCACTTAACATAACCATTATCTTTTGATTTTTTAATAACTGGAAGATGATCAGCGATCTTCTTGGTTGAATTGGCAAAAATTTCTTTGTAGCCATCGACTGTTTTGATCTGGATCTTAACTAAATCAGCAACATATACGGACTTTTTACCACCAAATCCTTGAACATAAAGTTTCTCTTGATTCACTACTGGAAGATTTAGAGCTTTGATCAAATCATTCGTAACATAAGAGCGTTGTGCACCGCAATCGAAGAATACTGTAGCATCTGCTGTTGAACGATCATAATTAGAAACAACACATTTCTTTGTTAACAAAGTTGATTGTTGTTGATTCACTGAGAACATTGCTTTTGTATCCCTTGGATTTTCTCTTTTAAAACACAAGAAGCTGTAATGAGGAAGCTTGCAATGAACACATTGAAGATCCTTTTTTGGACAATTGCTTGAAAAATGCCCTTTTCCCATGCAATTCAAACATTTTTTCAGCTTTCGAAGTTGTTGAATTCTTTCAGAAGTTGAAGCAAACCTTTTACAGGTAACAGGAGGGTGATCTTCACCACAAAATGAGCAAGGCCATGGCTTCTTTGGTTCATTCGAAGTTTCATTGAAGCTTTTCCATTTACCACTATTGGAGCTATCGAAGTTTCTTGATGGAACAGGAGGTGAAGGTGAATAAGACGTTGATGGTTGATCATTAGCAGCAAATAGCTCGGCCTTCATTTCCATCTTCTTCATCTTTTTCAATACATCATCAATCGAAGTTGTTGGTTCATCAAAAAGTAGCTCTTGAAGCTCTTGCTGTTGGCGACGTGGCATTTTCTTTATAACATTATTCTTCATAGCATTGTTATCGATGTCGATTCCAAGATTCTTTAATTGGCGGCAGAGATTTGTTACAGTTGTTACAGTTGTGCCAATGCTAGCTGGATTTGGCTTTGCTGGTTGCAAGCTATCGAGTTTCAGTTCCAATTCTCGAATAACAAATTGATGATTACCAAATCTTTCTTTCAAAGCTTTTACAACAGTAGGATAATTGGCAGCAGAAGTTTGGAAGCCTTGGATCTCTGCTAAAGTACGGCCTTGAAGAAGCGATCGAAGAGCAGCAAGCTTAGATACAGCAGGGTATTTCTTTTGATGAACATAAATATCGAAGAGCTCCCAAAATGCAGTCCATTCTGTATAATCACCATTGAATTTTGGAATTTGAAGCGATGAAACATTGATAGGAGTCATATCTGGTTCTTCATCATCAGATGAATCAGCAATCGAAGAAGTAACACCAGCATTTGGAGTCCATGGAACTTGAATATAAGATCCAATTTCAGAGATATACTGTTCAAGGTTATCCATAACCTCAACATAATCTTCATCATCTTTCAAATTATTAAATAAATCGGATTCAGCACGATGTTCATCTTCATCTTGAATACGTTCAATCATTGTTTCCCATTTCTTCCAGCTATCCTCCAACTTTTTAGCGTCCTTTTCAAGCTTTCTAAGAATTCCATCGAACTCTGCTTTCGCTTTTATATCCCATAGAGCAGGTTGACGAGCAATCGATGCTTTATATTCATTACAATGTCGTTCAGCATGAGCACGATCACGTCCAAGATTTGTACGAATTTGTCCCGACATATCTAAAAAACAAACAAATTATTCAGCTTTTAGACTTACCTGAAGATCACGATCGATTTGATACGGATCTTTTATGATTGAAGATGATAAAGCTCCAAACAAGTTGATTGAATGGCGATTAAATAGAGATTTAATCCCGTAGAAGTTTTTGGCGATCGAAGTCAGCTTCAATCCCTTTGGTTGATGAGAGATTAAATAGAGATTTAATCCTCGAAGTTCTTGTTGAAAAAATATTATCGAAGTTAGCTTCAAATAATATCTTTGACGTTGTTGAGACCGTTTCCCGGTCGATGCACCAATTTTGTTGCGGAGATTCTTTAGCAATCGGTGTGAATCCCACAACAAAGGATATATTTTAATAATATTTATTAATAATAATAAAACAACATCAAACAACAAAACATATAATATAATTGCAGAGAGAAAATATACTTCGTCTGCCCCCAAAGCTCTCAGCTTCCATAATAAAATCAATCGAGAGCAAGAGATAAATAGGCTGCGTATTCGACTGAGCATTAGAAATCTCAACAGACAAAATAAATTGGAGCACAAAAGGCCAAAGAAAGACAATAAAAGAAGAAAGAAAGATTTGATACCAAACTATTTTGGTATCAAATAAGAAGCAATCGAGAATCTCCGCGACATTCCCCGCCAGCAGCATAGAAGGTACAGTAAGTAAAAATAAGAAAGTTGAGTTGAAACGAAAGAAAAAGTATCCTTGAACTTCTCGTGTCATCTTAGAATGAAGTGGATGTAGAGTAAGAACTAAGCAGGGCTTACACATTACTTATTTCCGTCTACACTTTAAAGCCACTTGACACAGAAAGATAGAATCTTTTCAATCGAACAACTAACTTTAAATAAAATGAAAAAAATTACCGTAACCTTCTAAACTTTTGAGAAACAGCGATCGATTCACGATTGTTAACAATTAAAAACAGGATATTCAATTACAATATTAGATATATCAACATTTGCAACACTTTCTTCTAATGGATAAAGATGATTAATTGCTCGTCTTGTCTTAAAGCCATCGAGATATTGAATTTCAGCAGAACGGATTTCACCATCAGAGCTTTTAATGCAATCGATAATTTTGGCAACTTTCCAACAACCACGAGATTGATCAGCTTCGGACACAAGAACATATTCACCAATGACAGGAGTACGTTGAGCAGCACCACGAGCATTTTTATGTTCATCATTGCTTCTTTCTCGAAGAAGATTCAAATAATCTTCACTCCAGCGCTTCCAAAAGCGATCGATCAATTGGAGACTTTTCAAATATTTCTCAACGAGACGTTCCCCGCCAGCAGCAGTTGGAAGTTTGAAAGATGGATCATTTGATTCATTAGCATATTCATTTGTGGCCATTGTTAAATCAATCGAAGGGTATATAAAATCAGCTGGTCGAATAACAAACGGATCTTTTGCATGAACATAGGTCAATGGTCGAGAGTTCAAGGTTGCTTCAATTTCACAGAGAACAACTGAAAATTCTTTAACATCAATCGTTCTTCTTCCAACGCAAAGTTTCAACGCATTTTTAACTAATCCAACAAGTCTTTCATACAAACCACCTTTCCATGGAGCTCTTTCTGTAATGAAATCCCACGTGATATCATTCTTCAGATAATAATCAATCGACGTTTCATCTTTGATTGCTTTCTTCCAAATATCTTCAAGTGCATTTGCTGTTGTCTTGAACTGTTTTGCATTATCGGATAAAACATATTTTGGAGCACCACAGCGAGCAACAAACTTTCGAAATGAGAGCAAGAAATCTTCAGCTGTCATTGATTGAACAAGTTCAAGATGGATCAATCGAGTTGAGAAACACGTGAAAAGAATAATCCAGGCTTTTGCATCTTTTCCAGCTACTTTGAATGGACCACAATAATCTATTCCCACATTTTCAAATGGTTTCGATCGATTAATTCTCGTTGCAGGAAGTTGTGGCATATTTGGCAGAGAAAAAGGTTTACTTTTCCAATACTTGCAATCAGGACATCTGTTGAGACATTTCATTACAGTAGCACGGCCAGATGGAATCCAATATTTCTTACGAAGTGATGCCAATGTATGAGGAACTCCAGCATGTTGAAGGCTTTTGTGGACATCCATAACTATCATTTTAGCAATCGGAGATTTCTTTGGAATCAAGATTGGTTCAGCATTAAAATTTTCAGCATGATCGAAACGACAACGGCTACGGTAGATCCCATCTTCATCTTTCACAAGTTTCAGTTGCTTTATATCAATCGATTTAACAAATATTTCTTGTTCTTGGATGATAATCTTTGTTTCTGCAGTTTTAATATCTTCTGGTTGAATTTCATCAGATCCTTTGAGTTTACGAGCAACATGAAGCTTTAGTTCTTCCCAAGTTACATCATCTTCAACAGGATAAGAGCGATCGATCATGTTTGCCTGAAAATTAACGGTATTAAGTGGTTCACATGCACCTACCAATGCCACCACGGTTGGTGTTAAGTTTTGACCAAGAATTAAATCTGTATTCGGTTCTTGAACTTTGGGCCATTTATCACAAGATTCTTTCAAGAAATCAGGCCCATTCCACCATGAATCAGCTTTTTTCAGTTCTTCCATCGATATTCCACGTGTACCAAGATCAGCAGGATTTAACTTCCCAGGAACAAATAAGCATTCTGCTCCTGCCTTCAACACTTCCTTCAATCGATTTGCAACAAAAATATCTTTTGGCCATTTCTTGAACCAATGATATGCTATTCGACTGTCGGTCCAGATGAATTTTTTGCAGCGATCGAATTTCATTTCTTTTGCAACATATAATATTCCTTTTGCAGCGAGCCAAATCCCCATTACCTCCATTTTAGGAATGTTTAATCCTTCTTCATCTTCATCTTCATCTTTATCAGATTCTTTCATCATTTTGAGTGGCTGAACCCTTGTTTTTCCAAATTCCAAAGGAGTACAGTATCCATCGGGTGTTTCGATTCGGAGGTATATTGCAGAACAATAAGCAAATTTTGATGCATCAGCAAAGCCATGGATTTGAATTTTATCTGGATCAGGGAATATTGTTGTAACCAATCGTCTTGGAATTTCAATCGAACCATTCCAATATTTTAAAATTTCTTTCCAAGTTTCAAGTAAATTTGTTGGAAGTGGATCATCCCATTTAAGCTCTTCTTTAAAAAGTTGTTGCATGAATATCCTTGCTCGAACTGTGACAGGAGACAAGAATCCAAGTGGATCATATGCTGATGCAATAAGCTTCAATACATTTCTTTTTGTCCATTTTGATGGTGGTTTATCATATTTCAGAGCAATCGAAAGAGTATCCTTTACTGCATCCCACTGAAGACCAAGAATCTTTGTAGTTGTACCACTTTGCTTAATATTATCAGGAATTGAATCAAGAACGATCGAATCATTTGACAGCCATTCACGAACATTCATTGAAGCTTCAAGAAAATGATCACGAACAATATGAAACATACGGATAGCTTCTTCAGCATCATCTTCAAGCAAGAAAATATTATCAACATATATTGATTTTAAGAGTTGATGAAGTTTTGGATCATCATGTTTCTTGAGATGATGCTTAATAACCATGCTGAGTATTGATGGACTTGTAATCACACCAAATGGTACACCAACAAATCTGTATGCAATAAGATTATCACCTTCCGGAGGCTTTGACATATCCTTCACCCAAAAATATCGTACAGCATCTCGATCGATTCCATTAAGATATATTTGATGAAAAGCTTTTTCTATATCTCCAGTAACAAGAATCTTCGCAGTTCTGATACGGAACAATAATCCAGGAATTTCCGGCATATCAATCGGACCACGATACAAGCAATCATTTAAACTTGGATTTTCTTTTGAAGTTTTTGCTGATCCATCGAAAACCATTCGAACTTTCGTCGTAGCTTTATCAGGAGTTACCACGGCATGATGGGGAAGGTAATGAACAATTATACCTTCTGGAATTTTAGGTGCCAGTTCAACAGTTCCACGTTGAATTTGATCATCATTTGAAGATTTGTATTGTTGTACAAGTGCAGGATCTTGATTCAGCTTTTTCAAAGTTGATCGAAGTCGAGCAATCGAAAGTCCAGCATTTGTTGGTAGATGTGGTGTATCAGATTTGAATGGCCATGAAACATAATATCTTTTATCTTTAAATTGAAGAGAAGAGAGAAATTTTTCTTCCACCATTTTATCTTCTTTGCTTGGAATAAAGCTATCAACAATGCCCATCTTTTCAAGATTCCAAAAAGTTTCACATTCATCATCTGGTCTTTGCATTTGAGGATCAACAGCTAACGACGAGATGGTTAGACGTTCTTCTTCTGGTACCTGCCAGGCATACATTTCACCAACGATCGAATCAACAACACACATTCCATCATCCTCTTCTTTACAGCTTTTTATAAATTTGCAGAAGTAATTCATGCCAATGAGAATATCAGGAACTTCAGTGCACTTAACATAACCATTATCTTTTGATTTTTTAATAACTGGAAGATGATCAGCGATCTTCTTGGTTGAATTGGCAAAAATTTCTTTGTAGCCATCGACTGTTTTGATCTGGATCTTAACTAAATCAGCAACATATACGGACTTTTTACCACCAAATCCTTGAACATAAAGTTTCTCTTGATTCACTACTGGAAGATTTAGAGCTTTGATCAAATCATTCGTAACATAAGAGCGTTGTGCACCGCAATCGAAGAATACTGTAGCATCTGCTGTTGAACGATCATAATTAGAAACAACACATTTCTTTGTTAACAAAGTTGATTGTTGTTGATTCACTGAGAACATTGCTTTTGTATCCCTTGGATTTTCTCTTTTAAAACACAAGAAGCTGTAATGAGGAAGCTTGCAATGAACACATTGAAGATCCTTTTTTGGACAATTGCTTGAAAAATGCCCTTTTCCCATGCAATTCAAACATTTTTTCAGCTTTCGAAGTTGTTGAATTCTTTCAGAAGTTGAAGCAAACCTTTTACAGGTAACAGGAGGGTGATCTTCACCACAAAATGAGCAAGGCCATGGCTTCTTTGGTTCATTCGAAGTTTCATTGAAGCTTTTCCATTTACCACTATTGGAGCTATCGAAGTTTCTTGATGGAACAGGAGGTGAAGGTGAATAAGACGTTGATGGTTGATCATTAGCAGCAAATAGCTCGGCCTTCATTTCCATCTTCTTCATCTTTTTCAATACATCATCAATCGAAGTTGTTGGTTCATCAAAAAGTAGCTCTTGAAGCTCTTGCTGTTGGCGACGTGGCATTTTCTTTATAACATTATTCTTCATAGCATTGTTATCGATGTCGATTCCAAGATTCTTTAATTGGCGGCAGAGATTTGTTACAGTTGTTACAGTTGTGCCAATGCTAGCTGGATTTGGCTTTGCTGGTTGCAAGCTATCGAGTTTCAGTTCCAATTCTCGAATAACAAATTGATGATTACCAAATCTTTCTTTCAAAGCTTTTACAACAGTAGGATAATTGGCAGCAGAAGTTTGGAAGCCTTGGATCTCTGCTAAAGTACGGCCTTGAAGAAGCGATCGAAGAGCAGCAAGCTTAGATACAGCAGGGTATTTCTTTTGATGAACATAAATATCGAAGAGCTCCCAAAATGCAGTCCATTCTGTATAATCACCATTGAATTTTGGAATTTGAAGCGATGAAACATTGATAGGAGTCATATCTGGTTCTTCATCATCAGATGAATCAGCAATCGAAGAAGTAACACCAGCATTTGGAGTCCATGGAACTTGAATATAAGATCCAATTTCAGAGATATACTGTTCAAGGTTATCCATAACCTCAACATAATCTTCATCATCTTTCAAATTATTAAATAAATCGGATTCAGCACGATGTTCATCTTCATCTTGAATACGTTCAATCATTGTTTCCCATTTCTTCCAGCTATCCTCCAACTTTTTAGCGTCCTTTTCAAGCTTTCTAAGAATTCCATCGAACTCTGCTTTCGCTTTTATATCCCATAGAGCAGGTTGACGAGCAATCGATGCTTTATATTCATTACAATGTCGTTCAGCATGAGCACGATCACGTCCAAGATTTGTACGAATTTGTCCCGACATATCTAAAAAACAAACAAATTATTCAGCTTTTAGACTTACCTGAAGATCACGATCGATTTGATACGGATCTTTTATGATTGAAGATGATAAAGCTCCAAACAAGTTGATTGAATGGCGATTAAATAGAGATTTAATCCCGTAGAAGTTTTTGGCGATCGAAGTCAGCTTCAATCCCTTTGGTTGATGAGAGATTAAATAGAGATTTAATCCTCGAAGTTCTTGTTGAAAAAATATTATCGAAGTTAGCTTCAAATAATATCTTTGACGTTGTTGAGACCGTTTCCCGGTCGATGCACCAATTTTGTTGCGGAGATTCTTTAGCAATCGGTGTGAATCCCACAACAAAGGATATATTTTAATAATATTTATTAATAATAATAAAACAACATCAAACAACAAAACATATAATATAATTGCAGAGAGAAAATATACTTCGTCTGCCCCCAAAGCTCTCAGCTTCCATAATAAAATCAATCGAGAGCAAGAGATAAATAGGCTGCGTATTCGACTGAGCATTAGAAATCTCAACAGACAAAATAAATTGGAGCACAAAAGGCCAAAGAAAGACAATAAAAGAAGAAAGAAAGATTTGATACCAAACTATTTTGGTATCAAATAAGAAGCAATCGAGAATCTCCGCGACATTCCCCGCCAGCAGCATAGAAGGTACAGTAAGTAAAAATAAGAAAGTTGAGTTGAAACGAAAGAAAAAGTATCCTTGAACTTCTCGTGTCATCTTAGAATGAAGTGGATGTAGAGTAAGAACTAAGCAGGGCTTACACATTACTTATTTCCGTCTACACTTTAAAGCCACTTGACACAGAAAGATAGAATCTTTTCAATCGAACAACTAACTTTAAATAAAATGAAAAAAATTACCGTAACCTTCTAAACTTTTGAGAAACAGCGATCGATTCACGATTGTTAACAATTAAAAACAGGATATTCAATTACAATATTAGATATATCAACATTTGCAACACTTTCTTCTAATGGATAAAGATGATTAATTGCTCGTCTTGTCTTAAAGCCATCGAGATATTGAATTTCAGCAGAACGGATTTCACCATCAGAGCTTTTAATGCAATCGATAATTTTGGCAACTTTCCAACAACCACGAGATTGATCAGCTTCGGACACAAGAACATATTCACCAATGACAGGAGTACGTTGAGCAGCACCACGAGCATTTTTATGTTCATCATTGCTTCTTTCTCGAAGAAGATTCAAATAATCTTCACTCCAGCGCTTCCAAAAGCGATCGATCAATTGGAGACTTTTCAAATATTTCTCAACGAGACGTTCCCCGCCAGCAGCAGTTGGAAGTTTGAAAGATGGATCATTTGATTCATTAGCATATTCATTTGTGGCCATTGTTAAATCAATCGAAGGGTATATAAAATCAGCTGGTCGAATAACAAACGGATCTTTTGCATGAACATAGGTCAATGGTCGAGAGTTCAAGGTTGCTTCAATTTCACAGAGAACAACTGAAAATTCTTTAACATCAATCGTTCTTCTTCCAACGCAAAGTTTCAACGCATTTTTAACTAATCCAACAAGTCTTTCATACAAACCACCTTTCCATGGAGCTCTTTCTGTAATGAAATCCCACGTGATATCATTCTTCAGATAATAATCAATCGACGTTTCATCTTTGATTGCTTTCTTCCAAATATCTTCAAGTGCATTTGCTGTTGTCTTGAACTGTTTTGCATTATCGGATAAAACATATTTTGGAGCACCACAGCGAGCAACAAACTTTCGAAATGAGAGCAAGAAATCTTCAGCTGTCATTGATTGAACAAGTTCAAGATGGATCAATCGAGTTGAGAAACACGTGAAAAGAATAATCCAGGCTTTTGCATCTTTTCCAGCTACTTTGAATGGACCACAATAATCTATTCCCACATTTTCAAATGGTTTCGATCGATTAATTCTCGTTGCAGGAAGTTGTGGCATATTTGGCAGAGAAAAAGGTTTACTTTTCCAATACTTGCAATCAGGACATCTGTTGAGACATTTCATTACAGTAGCACGGCCAGATGGAATCCAATATTTCTTACGAAGTGATGCCAATGTATGAGGAACTCCAGCATGTTGAAGGCTTTTGTGGACATCCATAACTATCATTTTAGCAATCGGAGATTTCTTTGGAATCAAGATTGGTTCAGCATTAAAATTTTCAGCATGATCGAAACGACAACGGCTACGGTAGATCCCATCTTCATCTTTCACAAGTTTCAGTTGCTTTATATCAATCGATTTAACAAATATTTCTTGTTCTTGGATGATAATCTTTGTTTCTGCAGTTTTAATATCTTCTGGTTGAATTTCATCAGATCCTTTGAGTTTACGAGCAACATGAAGCTTTAGTTCTTCCCAAGTTACATCATCTTCAACAGGATAAGAGCGATCGATCATGTTTGCCTGAAAATTAACGGTATTAAGTGGTTCACATGCACCTACCAATGCCACCACGGTTGGTGTTAAGTTTTGACCAAGAATTAAATCTGTATTCGGTTCTTGAACTTTGGGCCATTTATCACAAGATTCTTTCAAGAAATCAGGCCCATTCCACCATGAATCAGCTTTTTTCAGTTCTTCCATCGATATTCCACGTGTACCAAGATCAGCAGGATTTAACTTCCCAGGAACAAATAAGCATTCTGCTCCTGCCTTCAACACTTCCTTCAATCGATTTGCAACAAAAATATCTTTTGGCCATTTCTTGAACCAATGATATGCTATTCGACTGTCGGTCCAGATGAATTTTTTGCAGCGATCGAATTTCATTTCTTTTGCAACATATAATATTCCTTTTGCAGCGAGCCAAATCCCCATTACCTCCATTTTAGGAATGTTTAATCCTTCTTCATCTTCATCTTCATCTTTATCAGATTCTTTCATCATTTTGAGTGGCTGAACCCTTGTTTTTCCAAATTCCAAAGGAGTACAGTATCCATCGGGTGTTTCGATTCGGAGGTATATTGCAGAACAATAAGCAAATTTTGATGCATCAGCAAAGCCATGGATTTGAATTTTATCTGGATCAGGGAATATTGTTGTAACCAATCGTCTTGGAATTTCAATCGAACCATTCCAATATTTTAAAATTTCTTTCCAAGTTTCAAGTAAATTTGTTGGAAGTGGATCATCCCATTTAAGCTCTTCTTTAAAAAGTTGTTGCATGAATATCCTTGCTCGAACTGTGACAGGAGACAAGAATCCAAGTGGATCATATGCTGATGCAATAAGCTTCAATACATTTCTTTTTGTCCATTTTGATGGTGGTTTATCATATTTCAGAGCAATCGAAAGAGTATCCTTTTATTTTGTTTATAAAAAATAATAGACTTGAAAAATACAGAAATGAGCAGGGTTTTGGAATTAAAACCAGCTTATTTCTCTTTTATTTTGTTTATAAAAAATTATAGACTTGAAAAATACAGAAATGAGCAGGGTTTTGGAATTAAACCCAGCTCATTTCTCTTTTATTTTGTTTATAAAAAATTATAGACTTGAAAAATACAGAAATGAGCAGGGTTTTGGAATTAAACCCAGCTCATTTCTCTTTTATTTTGTTTATAAAAAAT
>JAQIXH010000662.1:0-11813 GCA_034700145.1 Panagrolaimus detritophagus | reverse complement strand
GAAAAAGAAAGGAGCAAATAAAAATGACATTTTGATAAAATATTACCGGCAATGAAAAAGCTTGTCGTTGATTGCTCCTTTAAAATTGGAAAATGAGTGAAAAGAAAGAAATAACAATGAGTTAATTTTCAAATTAAAAAAAAAACAAAATTAAATTTTAATTGAAAATTAGGTTGTAAAAATAGGTGAAAAAGTGAGAGGGTGGCTAATTTACAATAAAATTTGAAGGAAGAACGTATTCTATCCTTTTAATGTGGGGATATAAAAGATAAAAGTTATGTGACATTTTTATGGCACTTTAAATAAACATTTACAAATATTTTTATTTGATTTTATTCGGGAAAGAAAATGATGCAAAAAGTGGCAAAAAGCTTAACTTAAAAGACTAAAACTTTTTTAATGGTGCTACTGTAATAATCAGATTAAAAAACCACTAGACATTTCCAAAATAAAGTAATAAAGTTTTTCGTTTTTTAAAAGAACATTTCAAAAAGAAACGTTATTACAAAAATAACATAAATTTATCAAAAATGTTTTGAAAAAAAAACAGTTTAGTTTTAAAAATAAACATTTAAAGTTACTGGATTCAAATATCAAAAAGAAATTCCGCCAAATAGAACTAATTTTCCTCAAAAATTATACAAACATAAACCATCCAAAAAATGTTTTAGGCCACATTTTTTTATGGTTTATTATTTGTTGTTTCATTATAAAACCACCATCAAAAAATCACACGATTATAAATATAAAAAAACACTATTAAATCAAACAATAAAAACCGAAACACATGTGTTTATTTTTATTTGATTTTGCATAATTCGATTATCATAATAATATAAGTTTATAGCGGGTATGTATGAAAAAAAAGTGTAGTATAAAAAACGTAGGCAAAAAAAATCATCTTCGTTTTTTTGAGGTGGTCAAAAATATAAGCAGAAAAAAATCATGTTCATTTTTATTTTAAACAATCATAAAAACAAAAATATGTATGCTTGTTTAAAATCGATATATAGAAAAAAAGCAAGCGATAAACGTTATCGCGAGAAGAAAAAAAACCGTTCAAATTTTGTTTGACCTTTTTTTACACAGAAAAATGAACACGCTTATCATTAAGATTCAATCTGCCAATATTTAAGATTTATGATATCCTTCTTTCTGTTATTGATGATTGAAGGTGGTTTCAATCAATGTTACGTAACTTTTTTTACCAAAGAAAAAAACGGCGGTTGCAATAATTTTTTTTGTTTACGCTTATTTTTTGGAAGAAAAAAGCCCGCTTAAATTTTTGCAAAACTTATGAAAAATCACATATGTTTGAAAAGTTCAAAAAAGGGCACTGTTAAAACCAAATATGACAATTTTAAATCAATCATTTATTTCTTGGAAGAAATGAAGCAAGAGACATCTGGTGTAAACTGTAAAAAGTAAAAACGTGTGAAGCAACAAAAAAATTGAGTTTTTTGTCGAAAAAAGTGAAGCAATGGTTGATGAAAAAAAAGAAAGAAGTAGGAAGTGAAATGTGAGAGAAGAGGAAAAAACTGTTGACTGAAATATGTGTATCTTATCAGCAGATAAAAAAAATGGCAGTGAGAAAAAAGAGAGAAAAAAATAATCAGTAGCAAAGAATCAAGAAAAAAAAAGAAGGAAGAGGGTAATGAGAGAAAGACACAGAAGGTGGTCATAAAAGTTATATATTTGTTTGACAAAAAAATAATACAATTATTGTTCTTTTTATCATTGAAAAAAGGTGGTAGTTAGCGGTTTTTACAACCCCCATCAGCAGCTTACAACATACTTTTAACAAGCCTCAAAAAATTTTGGGGGTAAAAATATTTGAATTTTTAAAAATGCACGCAACAAAAAAGGTGACAGATCTGATGAACCATTTCTCAAAATGTTTTTTTCGGAGGTGGAAAAAAAGAAAATATCGAAAAATGTTTTATTGTTGTTGGCATTTTTTTGCACCTTCAAAAACAGACATTATTAATCAAAAATGATGTTTGAAAAACTGGTATACTGTATAAACAAATATGAAAAATGTGCAATTTTTTGCTGGCAAAACAAAATTGGTTATGACTTATAAAAAAATATGTAGAAAAAGCTATACATATTTGATTACCAACAACAATATTCAATCATAAAAAACCTTTTCATGTTTATTTTGTACCAACCTTTTTTTTATAAAAAAGCCGTGCTTCTCTTTTAATGCCACACCGTCCGTTTGTCGATATTACAAAAACTAATTCAAAAAAATTGTTTTGTAACAATAAAAACCTAAACACTTGCTTTTTCATTTTTACAAGTGCGAATGTATGATTTTCCATTAAAAAAGGAAAGACATGGTTCATCATCAGTCAATTGAGTCAAAGCATACCACTTTTTTTCTTCAACCAGCTTCTTTTTCTTCGATATTATCTTTTTTTCAGCACTTTGAAAGGAAAAAAATGGCCGTAAAATGTCAGTGAAAAAACAGCAGCAATAAACGATGAGAAAAAACAACAGAGATGCAGAAACTGGAGAAAAATATGATAAATGCCAATAGAACACACATCGTAAATTTATTAATGATGCTTTACAGATTTTTTGAAAAAGCGCATTTACCATGCATGTTAAATTCAACGGCATTAATGCTAACATTAATTTGCTCATCAACAAAAAATGGTAAAGAATGTGCCATCCGGAAAACCCCGGATAGCTGATCCAAAAATTTATCGCTAAATTATTGCGATTTTTATACGAACCTTTATTAAAGGTTTTTAAAACCGACAAATAAGAAAAAAAGAGTGGTACAAATAGAAAAAGGCAGTTGACTGGAAAGAAGAGTTGAGGCGCGCGACAGAGAAACAAAGAAAAATACACTTTTTGCATGCAAAAAATCAACGTTTTGTGCACACTTTTTTAAAAAAAAATTTGCGGATACTTTTTTTTAATGTTTGATTCAACACAAATGTTATTGTATACTATATTTTTACATAATATTTGCATATAAAAGAATTACCATAATTTGTTGCAACATGATCAAAAAGAAGAAGAAGCTGCAAATTTTTATTTGCATCTTCTTTTGGTTTGAAGAATGTGGTTGATATTTTGTTTGCTGTTTCTGTTTCAGCTTTTTGAATGCAATAATTCAGAACTGACACAAGAACAGGTAAGAAATTTCTTTAATATTTTCTCATATCATCTCTTATCTGATTAGTTTTTAGCTTTTATCTTTGCCAATTCCAGACCTTGCATATGATCCAAATAATCAATCATTTGCTTCTTTAAATTTAACTCAAAAAATATATCTTGAAAGTTTATTTACAAAATCAATATATTTTCCAAGATGTGATAGACCACCAAAACCAATTGTATACTTTACTTTTTATTACTCCTGTTAATAATTACGTTTTAGATTCAACCAATATACTTTTGGCCTGGAAAACGTATTGATCTTCCATGTCGAATGTGTCATCGACCTTCTGTTTACAATGGTAAAATGAAATATTGGGAAGTTTTAAGGCGTGGAATTTCTGATGAGATTTCAAATATTATGTCAAAAGTTTGTTTAACTATTTTTTATGTAGGGTTTTTTATTATTGAATTTTAGCAAAGAATAGAAAGTGATAAATGGGAAACAATTAATCAAAAATTTTCTGATAATTTTGTTTCTGAAGAATCTCAAGTCAAAATACCAAGAATGCCACAACGAAGAAACGGTAATGAATCAAATGCAACGCCAAAAGAAGTATATCGGCCAAAAACACAATTCTTTCAAAGGGATGGAAAATTGATTATATTACATGTTTGTTTTATCTCTTTTTATTTTATATACATGTGTTATTTTAAGCCTCATTTGGATTCATATGGTTTATATCGATGTTTTGATTCTGAAAGTTTAGCAATTGTTAATTTTATTTATTTTTTGATTCCAATTACTCCTGTTTTGACAATGTTTAATTGGAAGGTTCATTGTAAGTTATATTGCTTTCATTGATTATTATTTACTTCAGTTCTTTTTAGTACATCAATGCAATCCAAAGAAAACGTCATTCCGTTATCTCGATGAATTTCATCAATTTCATTTTTTACCAGCAATTTTACCTGAACAAAAAGATATTTGTCCAAAATTTAAACTCGCTTCATCTGAAGAAGATTACTGTAGCGTTGATAAATTTAATGGTATCTCTCAACCTTCTTTAAATAATATTATTAATGTTTCCAAGTTTGATCATCCAGGTGATCAAGAATTTATTGCAAAGAAAACAAATTTAAAAGTATTTATTTCATGGTCAAAATGGTCATCTTGTAATGCTGGGGCAACTATGAAAACGAGATACGGTAATTTTATGCGATAAGTTTTTTTTGTAAATACTTGTATTTCAGGATTTTGTCATATTGGAAAATTTAATCCATCAAAAAAGTTGGAAGAACCATTTCAACATGGACAAATTATAAAAAGACTTCATAAATTTTTGGATAATGTTGAAGAATTTAAGATTAACGGAATTCGACTTTTTAGGCATGTTTATTATTACTCGTTTAAAGACAATTTTAAATTTAAATTTAGTGGTGTATTAGCCGATGTTATTAATGATGGAAAAAGTTCAACACATTGTAATGATTATTCAAATTTAAATGAGATATATGAGAAAGAAATTGAAATATCAATGATTAAGTTAATAAAAGCTGTAACAAATGATTCTATTTCTGATATTCGTGAAAAACATGGATATCCAAATAATTTACACTTTTTTGAATCTGTCTGTTTTCGAAGTATTGATGTTGCAAATGATATTAAAATTGAATATGGACAAAAAATAATTCAAAATAAACCATGTTAAAATTGTGTATTTTTGCTTAATAAATTTAATGTTTAAGTTTAATAAATATGTTTTTATTACAAATTATAGTATTTCTTTATGCTAGAATGTTACATGTTTCAAAATACAATTTATTTAAAAATATTTGTAATTTTTTTAAAACTTTATGCAGCCGTTTGAGGTCTTGGACGACTTTGTTCACCTTCTTGTGTTGAAAATTGACTTGAACGCCAGACTTTTTTAAAGAAAATTTTCATAAAATGTGTTCGATATGGTTTAATAAAGAGAATTGCAGCCAAAGGTTTAACAATTGAAATCAGGGAAAATAACATTGAAAGAATAATACAAAATGTTTGATATTCATTATTTGCAAACGAAAGTAAAAATAGGCACAAGCATGGAATTGTTCCAACAATTAAAGGTGCAATTGTTTGAATTGTTAAAGCATATTGTAATTGTTTATGCAACTGTCGAGTTTTTGGTACCATTAATGCCTTTTTTGTATTTAAAGTTTTATTAATATTTATTGCAAAAAATATTCCCATTATAAATCCAAAAATTAAACATGCAACGATTATTCCAAAAACGAATAAAATTTTAAAATTCTAAAACTTTGGAGATTTAAAAATGGGTGAATCCTTTTAAAAAAAACTTACAAGTAAAGTACCAAGAAAAGCTGGCGTTGGATCTGAGGGTTGAAGGTTTGATAAAATTCTAATTAAATATGTTGCAGATTGATGCTGATTATTTACTTCAAAAATTAGAATCATCATTAAAGTTATAAAAATACCCGAAAAAATCATATACAAATATGGGATTAGAAATGATCGGGTTGAAACAATTTGTCCTCTAAAAAAATTTTTTAAATGTTAAACTTTTTATACATTACTACTGTAGCTACAGCTGTAGTGACAATATTAATTAATTTGGGAAAAACAACTTACCGACAAATTGCCAAATATCGAATATAAAATGGTAAAGGCATTGAAAGTAAATTACAAATTAAAATTACAATACTAAAATAAAGTAATATTCGACCAAAATTAAAAAATTGTGAAAAATATCCTCTTGAAATAATAAAGTAATTTCCTTCATAAATTTGTACTTCCTATAATAAATTTTATTATTATCATATAATTTATAAAACAAAATTTATACCAATAAAACAATACTAAAAAGAATTGCTAATAAAATATCCAAAAAGCAGCTATGAAGTAGGGCACGACCATAAAATTTAAGTTCCATCTTTTTTGTTGTTAAAATTAAATATGCAACAATACAATTTATAATTATTCCAAAAAATGATACTCCGTAAAGAATTGATTTATGCAAAATATGAATATCCATTTTTTTCGGCTTCTCAGATTTTTTTTTGTCAAGAAAGAAACATTTAAACTTTTAAAAAAAATGTTAAAAGTAATCTGAAAAAAGAAATTAGTTTTTTAATGTGTCTATATTTTAAAGTAAGGTGAAAAAAATTAGTAATGGCAATTATAATTTTTAATTTGTTACATTTTATTTCTCTTTTTTTCAAAAGGTCATTGGTAAATTTATTCCCGTTTCGTGAGTAATACAAAGGAGGGGTAACAAAAGTGTAAAAGGAAAGACAAAAACAAAGAAAATAAAAAAAGAGAGAGATAATTCATAGAAAAAAAATTATTCAAAATGGGGTAAAAAGTAAATTCATTCCAAGTATAATAGGGTTGTTTTTAATCGGGTTAATTAAAATTTAATTGGGTTTTACTTTTGCTCCAATAAAATACAACTACAAAGAAGTCAAAATACAAAAAACGAAACAATAGCTTTACTGTTTTTATTTCAAGTTTTTTATATCAATTTTGATCGAAAAAAAGAAAAACGTAAAATTTTGACGCATTATTGAAAATTTTTTTACAAAAAGACTTATATAAAAAAATTAAGAACAAGGATTACTTTTTTTATCATTACTTCGATTTGATAAATTTAGTTTTATCATTTACGAAATTCATTTATTTTTTAATATTTAAAATATATTCTATAAAACTTTGAAAGGTAAACAAAAAATGGCAATAAAAATTCACTTAAATTGTGCAAATTTTTTTAAATAACAAACTTTCGAGCAGACAAATTATACGGTAGTAAAAAAGCAAAAGCTCAACTTTATGAAGGTTATAGTTTTTCTTTTACCTTTTTTTAAAAATGAAAGCCAAAAAACCAATAGAAAAAAAAGAAAAAAAACTAATAAATTCATTGGCAAAAAAAACCTTTTTGGAAACTTCCTTAATTTTTCAATTACCTTCGAACTTTGTCAAATTTTCACCTGTTTTTTAAAGTAAAGAGTTTTCCCGAATATTTTGTGCTAAACAGAAACTCCAAAAAAGGCGGCTTTTATTAAACATTTAAAAATTAAAATTTGTTTGGTATTTAACAACCTCGATTTTGCAAATGCTTTTTTCTTGCAAAATAATAATAATAATGGTATATAATTTTATTACAAAGTTCATAGAAAAAAATACATTAAAAAACTAGAATATTAATAGAATCAAGCTAAAAATTAAAAGAAAGGAAAAAGTAAAAATAAAATAAAGTTTGAAAAAAATGATGCTTTTACAAAAGTAAAAAAAAACAAATCCTATAATTGCCTCCCATATCTATGCTCTTCAGTGACGTTGTATTTTTGTTACCTTTTTTCCACTTTATTTGGTAAATATTTTACTTTTAAAAACTTCGCTACTTTTTACACTTTTGCCCAAAAAAAACAAATTTAACATTTTTATATTTAACATTGTTTTTACGCATTTCCTATTTTGAGATCACTGTAAAAAATGAAAGACTTTAAAAGTTTTTCTTTGTTCTTTCAAAGATTAACTAAAAAATGTACTAAAAATTTTACTTTTGTTTTTACAATTACAAATAATATTTAAAATATGTTTTTAGTTTTAAAAGAAACAATAACAAATAAAAATTACGTATATTTTTTTGAAAAGCAGAAGAAAAAAGATGATTCGAGAGTCGTATTTTTTTGACATCACATTCTTTTTTAACTTTTTCATAGAATGACTTAAATGTAGTCAAAAATGACTTTGTTTTCGACCTATTTTCAACTAAAAAAAGAAACTTAATGCAATTTCTATAAATAAAAATTAATAGCATGCCTTATTATAGAAGAAAGTTCGAGCTATTTTGAGCTAAAATTACAGTACATTTAAAAATATTATAATTTTAAAAGTGCATGAAATTTGCATAGCATTTTGAAGCGATTTTTATTTATGCATTTCAAAAAAGAAAGAAATTTTTGTCATTTTTTGTTAGCAGATTGAAACGTTTCAACAAATGTCAACATATTCGATTGAACCGGTAATTACTTCTGAACAAGGAAATGTTCCTGCAAAAGATGCACTGGTTTGTTTTTTTTCTCAAATTTATGTAGAAACGTGCGCAGCAATGTGCGACGCCAGTGTTCCCCTTCATTTTTTTCCAGCAAAAAAAAATAAAAGAGCTCTCTCTGTAAAAAATGAAACTTTTTTAAAAAATTTAATTTTTATCCACCTAGATGTAAAATTTTATGAACCATTTTTATTTATGGTTTATGAAAATTTTTTTGGGGCGGTGAATGTCCACGTGGTTTGGATCTCAAGAAGCTTATTAAAATCAAAACGTGTTGTAACTTTATAAATATTTTAGGTTCCTGAATCTTTATGGACACATGCATTTTGGCATTCATCTTTAAAATCAATATATAATCCACGAAAGCTTATATTTGTTTTACGAACATTTGAAAATGTTACAACAGTTTTTGGTCCAAATTGGCATCGAATGGCAACAAGATCTGGAAAGGTTAGCTCTATTTTTTTTATTATAATAATTAATATCACATATATGTATTTTAGTATCGTCCATTTGATATGAATATGCCCTTCACAATTCCAGCATTAAAATTTTCAACATGTGAAACTGATCCACCATTGACAACATTTGGAAAATTTTCTGCACAATCTGCTGCTCGTTTACTTCGAAATCAATTATTTAAATTCACTTTTATTGTATGTGCACCTTCACTTCGATGTGTTCAAACTGCTTGCACATATGCAGAAGTTATGGAAACAAAGGTATATGTTTTGGAAGAATTGGCTGAACCTGAAATTGTTCAACAACATGGAAATTTGATTACACAGTTTGGAGAATATTTAAGTATTGATCAATTACGTACATGTGGTTTTAATGTTCAAGGGTATGTCATTATTTTTGTTTGAGTGAATTTAAGCAAATGCTCGCATAGCGCAGTTGGTAGCGCACATGGCTTTCAACCAGGAGGTCACGGGTTCAAACTTCACAGAAACTTTTTTTTAGACTTCGATTAAATGATAGACGTCCCCCGAATGAAAATGAATCAGATCTTGGAATAATGTCCCGAATTGCACAAGCTTTACGAGAATTAACAACTCAAGCTCCAAAAGGTACTGCATTAATTGTTGGTGATGCATTAGTTGTAAAAATTGCAAATTCAATCTCATCACTTCCTGAAGGATATTCTGATCCATTGTGTGATAAACCATTTATGGTTCCACCATTTGAATTAATTGAAGAAGAAACACTTGAAATGGAACGATATGATTTTTCACAACTTGATGAATGGTTTCCTTTCGGAACAATGAATGCTTTTTTACGTCAAAAAAATGATGAAACAAATTCTTTAGAAGCTATGAGAATTCCATATTTAATGCCAAAGTTTACTGTTATCCCTGAAAATGATGAAAAAGAAAAGGAACGAGAATTAAAAGCAGCAAAACCAGAAAATGTTATTTCAATTCAACAAAATGGTCCAATTGGTAGTGATAGCTCAGGAAGTGAAATTTCTATTAATTAAAAAAAATGTAAAATTTAATGTGTAAACGTTTTTAAAAAGTTTTGTTTAAATAAAGAATTATTAAATTATTTTAACATTTGTTAAAAAACATTTCAACTTCATAAGATAATTTCCATATTGTTGTATTTTTGGAAGATTTTAATAATCGAATATTTCTTAAACCACCAAATTCTTCAATGGCTTGACAAATTTCATATCTTCGATTTCCACCTTTTTCAAGAATATTTTTTAATGCAGTTAATACAGCTAAAATTGTTTCATCATCAACTCCACCAACAAGATTACAAAATTGTGGAATAATATTTAAATCTACCAATTTAAGGCATTGTTCATTTGTGCCATTTATAGTTATATTTGAAAGTGTTGAAGCAGATTCCTGAAACTTGTTTAAGAACTTAAAAGGTTACTATGATAGATTATTTACTTTATGTGCTTTTGGGCTATCTTTATACAATAAATCAATTAAAAACGGAATTAAACCCGCATCAAAAATTGTTTGAATGTATTCATTTGAATTTACAGTTATTTTTGACAAAAATTCTGCAGATTTTTGTGCAATTTTTACGTCAGAACTTGACAAAAGTTTTGCCATTGATTTTAATATTCCAAAATTTATCAACGGTGTTTGATTAAATTCATTTTCTGTTGAAATGGTAGAAAGTATTTCAAGTGATTTTTCTTGAATTTCAAAATTTGAATGTTTCAAAAATGTCAAAAGCTTTGAAACTAAATTTTCATTTAACAATTGTTCAATGATATAATATTTTTTAGAATTTAATAAAGTTGCAATTTCTTCCAATGCTGCAATTTGAGCTTCAACAATATTTTCATTAATTAAAATAATTATTCTTTTACAAATTTCGTTTTCAATATCTAAAAAAGTGATTACCTGATTTTTATGCACTTTTTAAAAATAAAAATATTATTTACCTGCCATTTTTTGGAATAAAAATAGAACATTAAAACTTTGATTTACAACAATAAAAAAGAAAGGCTTAAAAAGCGTGCATAAAATTGAAATATTGATTATATACTGATTTTTTTGTTGTTGAAAATGATAGTTTATCACAAAAAATGAAGTTCCTTCAAAAAAGATAAAATTATACAATGTTTTTTTGATGGTGCTTGAAAAATTTTTTTTGTTCGATTTTGTTTTGTTAAAAATAGCAAGGATTTCTAAATTAATTCTTTTTTTTTATTCATCATTGAATATAAAGAACAATAAAAAACAAAGTTCTTTTGATTTTTGATTAATAAAATTGGGTCAAGTGATTTGTATAAGAAAAATTTATTTTGATAAAATTGTGATTAAAAATTGTAAAAGACAAAAAATTTATACAGTACTTTTACATTAACAAAAAACATTTTTTATTTTTTTCCAACCGAAATTGTTGAAGCAATTGTACTAGCTCCACAACGGCCACAAGTTTTTGGGCATTGATCGGTCATTAAATTATAATATGTTGGATTATCGCATAAACGAGTTAATCCCGGGCAATCGGATGTTCCATCAGCTTTTGTTTTATCAACACCTAAAAACATTTGAATATCAAATTTTATGCTTTTTTAAAATAACATACATGAAGTTAAAGAAGATGTTGTTGCAATTGTTGTAGCTCCAGTGCTGCTTCCACAACGGCCACAAGTTTTTGGGCATTGATCTGTCATAAGTGTATAATAAAGGGTATTGTTGCAAAGGAATGCTCGTTGTGGACAATCAGAGAATCCTTTTGGTCCAATTTTATCAACACAGGTTATTCCGGAAGTTGGAACACTTGTTGATGATGACGAAAGACAACATTGTTGGGTTATGGCATTACAGGCATATTCAGCAGGGCAATCACTACCAATACAATCTGAAAGAGATCTAATGTTGGGAGTTTTCTGAATAAAATACTCTTACTTCCAATACATCCGGGAATCGTTGTAACAATCGTTGTTAAAGGAGTTGTTGTAATTTGAGCATTACAGCTTAAAATGAATAATGCAGCAACAAAAAATACAGGAGTCATTTTAGAATTCAGATACTAAAAAAGAATGAGAATATTTATTTGATGCTTTATCTTAGACCTTTTTATATACGGGAAAAACAATAGTGCATTTTTCAACATTTTTTTTCAACAACTGTTTAAACAAAAATATGTTTTTGCAATTTTCTTTGTTTC
>JAQIXH010000661.1:0-11817 GCA_034700145.1 Panagrolaimus detritophagus | reverse complement strand
AAAATTAAAAACATATGTATCAGTTAATGTGACAGAAACTAAATAAATATTCAAAAAAGAACAATATATTTTTTGTTCTTCAACGTTATTTAACTGTTTGTTTCAAATAAATAATAGCTTTATCAAATTTATGATTTATTCAGAGTGGCCACTGCAGTGGATGATGTTAATTATGGGGGGATTTTATCTATAAAACAATTTTCACAACTATAGATGCCTTTAAACCGAAATTAATTGGGATTTTTAAGGAAAATCTATTAAAATCATAACAAACGTTAAATGAACACACGAAAATTAGAACAGCGTACTTTTTTTAATTCTCATTTATTTTACAAAAAAATTAACATTTTAATTTGTAAACGGTCCCCAAATATGAGGTTATATAGCTTATTTTGTCGTTAAACAAAATGTTTGTGAAACTGGTATAAAAAACATTTTAAAGGTAAAAATTTTACATAAGTTGCCTTTTAAGTCGTTAAAGAACAATTTTTCTTTGAAATTTGAAACTGTAAAATCAGTCAATAAATAAAGCATATCAATGATGTCTGAAGTAAATGATGAAATAACTGCAACAAAAAAATTTGAATTTTTTCTTGTGCTTGAAAAAAATGAAACTAAACGGAAAAAGCTCGACAATATTTGTATTTGTTTTTTTTTATAATCACTGCACCTTTTTTGCATTTTGTGAATTTGTTTTTGTTTTTAAACTACATTAAAATAGATGGAGAAATTTTATAACGAAAAAAATATTTCATTTTTTTACTATTTTTAGTTTCCTTAAAATTTGAATGTATTTTATACTTTATCACGTAATTCAGATAAAATAACTTAACCAGATTTATTTTTCAAAACTTTGAATTCAGAAAAGTGTTTCCGTTTTTATTTTTTTAAAGCCTTCTCTGTACATAATGCATTTTGAACATGTAGACATGTTCAAAATGCATTAATATTTTGAACATGTCCGATTTTTCAAGATTTAACTTTTTTTCATAATAACTGCACCATAAGAAACTTTTGTGTGTTAGATGTTTTTTGGTTGTGAAAAATTTTTTAAAGATTATTTTAGAGATTTAAAAATTATTATTTTAAAAACTGTTGAACTTTTTTTTAGAATACCTGTCATTGATTGGCAATTTAAAAAAATTTAACAGAAAATTTTAAAAGCAGTACACTGATGCTTGTGTTTAAAGGAAGAATGTCGATCGTTTTTTTTTCATAATTTTAAGTAACAATAAATTTGTAAATGTAGAAACTCTACGAAACACTTTTGGTAAATTAACTATAATAACCTTTAATTATCTCCTTTAAAAAGTGAGAATCTTTAGTTGGTATTTTTAATTCAAAGACTTCATTCAAAAAATAAAAATGATGAGCTGTTTTGTTTTTCTTTACAGGGTTTTATGAAATTTATTAATTAATTTCATTTTTTCTAAGTTTTAATAGTGAAACACTTTAAATGTAAATAAACGAACTTGCTTTAATTTTTTGTAAAAATTTGCTAATATTTTAAACTGATTAATCATCAACAGGATTGTTGAAAAAAACAATGTTGTAAAGGAATTTTTTTAGGAATATGAAATTAAAATTACATTGTAATCAGACTAGAATTTATCTATTGTTTAAGGCAGTATGCGCGAAATATATTAGTGAACATGGTTTAGAAGTTTATAACAGAATATTTTGCATGGTGTTTACGGTCGAATGAAAAACTGGAGGTTCGGAAAATTATGATAAAATTTAAAAAAATTACCAGCTTTAACTATCTGTGTTCTAAATTAAGACTGCATGAGAAGTCTCATTTTACTACAATGAAAAATTATTTGACTAAGGAATAATTTTTTATTCCTAAAAAAAAAAGAATATTCTGGAAATACATTTTTATTTATAGAATTAATAAATATGCCGATACTTCTTACCAAACACATTTATATTTATCTTTTGTTGCAGATATATCTGATAACGAAGGACAATACAAAAAAGAATTAAAACTGGCAAAATTGCAAAAGCTATATTTATGTGAGTCATAAATGGATAAATTCCAGCATTCAATTACAATAAAAATATAAGAAATTAAAACTGAATTAATTTGCAGAGTAGGTTTTAAAGAATCTTTTATTACAGGGTTTTGTAAAAAAGCCTATGGATTATGTGTGACTTTGTAAAATTAAACTGGGATTATTTTCTAAAATTAGGATCGCTTTTTTAGCTAAACTGAGTGCTTTAAATATTTTAAATGTACAATTTTTCTGCTAAAGCTATTTTTTGGGAGCTAAACTGAAGAGGTTGAACTGTATATTTTAACTTATTAAATGCTCACTTTAATTTTATAAAAATTGTTTTTTTGATACTACTCTATCGAAAAATAGACCATCTCATTAATTGCATTTAATTGTTGAATATTGATAAAAACTATATTAAATAAGGCTGGAATTAAAATTTTTTTTACATTTTATTATTTACACTTTTTTGAAATTTTTATATGCATCTTTTGAAAACTTGTAAATTTAAAAATCTTTTTCCCTTTCAAATTTAGCCCATTTTAAGAAATTGGTTGTTTAAACTGTAGCGGTTGCTTTGCTTTACACAAAATAAACAAGCCATTTTTATGTTGTAAAAATTATAATAACCTTTTTTGCCCGTTTTTAAACAATGGCTTTTAGCATAATTTTTCAAATTATTTCTTATTAAATATATTTTCAAAGTTGATTACGCTGCATTTATTTGTTTTTTTTTTGTTGTATAAAACTTTAAAAGAAAGGTTAAGTTTTTATGGAATTTTTAAATTCAAATTTAAAAGCATTTGTTGAACAAATATTTTAGACGTGGGAATATTAAACTGTAAATGATTTTTAAAACTTTTTTTTCAAAAAACTATGATGTTACAATTGCTGGAAAATGTATATCTGTAAATATTTCAATAGGATTAATAAAAGATAAAAACTGTGGAGGAAACAATGTTCCTAAAAAACTGTATTTTTTAGAAATTTTAATGTTTTTGAAACAAACTAAAAAATTTTGTTACAGCGTGAGTCGTCTTTTGAAAATCATAGAAATTTATTATATTTTTTAAGAAGTCAAAAATCAAGAAACGCAAATGAGTAGAAAGAAATTTTGATGGGTAAAATAAAAATGCTGAATAATATCGTTGATAGTTAAACTGAGAGTTTCAGTTAAGGCATATGTATTTTAAAACTTAAAAGTAATTTTATAATTTTTGTACCCTTTCATTAGCTCAAAGAATTGTTTTTTTTTTGCTGTAAGGATTGACGATGAAATCAAAATATTAACTGTTTTCATAACTATTATCTTCGAAAACCCTGTAAGGGCAAAAACGCGTTATTAAAACTGTTTTTTCCATATTCAAGTATATTGTACGACTTTATGTTTTTGATTACAAAATAACTGTAAATTTTAAAAATAATTTTATTACTGTTTGAAGCTTTTGATCAAAAAAAAAGTTTTGATTAAAATGAAACTGGCTTTAGCCACGGGACCCAAAATGTTTTCATTTTGGAAAAATATTCATTAATTTGATTAAGAAGTTTTATTTTCCATTTTTATTTGATACAAATATGTGAAATGTTTTTAATACTGATAAAAACTACATTAACAACATTTGATTTATTTATTTTATTTAACTGAATTCAGCAGAAAAGGTTTTCACATTCATATATTTTTTTAAATAAATTTTTTATACCAAAAAAACAATGTTTTTATAAAAATAAAACTGACTTCGGGAATTTCTTAACTAAAATATAACTTCCGCACTAGAACTGATCTTGAGTATGTCCATCAAACTAAAAGTAATAATTTTGATTTTTTCTTAATTATCTTGGCACATAAATGATCTGTATTTTTTAAGAATGACTTTTACGTGTTTTCCGATTTATGAAAAAAAAAGATAAAACTTTAGATTTAAACTGAATCAGTTTGTGTTTAAAGGTATTTAAAATATTTTTTACTAAAAGCAGACATCCTTAACTTTGAAGCTTTAAAATAAAAATTTCCTGTCAAAAAAAACTATACGCGCAATGTAAAAAAAGTGTATGTAGAAGTTAACTGAATGAACATTTGAAATGTTGGTAAAAAACAATGAAGTTCTTAAAGCACTTTTTTTATTGCTTCGCTTAAGAACCTTTGATAAACCGGTTTTTCTGTTGAAACTAAACAATAAATGGATATATTTGTTATTATAGGGTAATCTTAAATAATACAATCCGATGTAAGGATTGCAATAAAAAATCACGAAATATAAAATAGAATAAAATTACTAGTGTTCGAGTAGAGTTTTATATATCCCTGAATGCTATTGTAAAAAATTTTTCTGTGTAATAATTCAAGCAAAAAAAATTTAATGGAACAAAAAACTGAAAACAATCGCTTCAGACACAAATAAAAAACTGTGTCTATCAGTCAAACTTGTACAGTCTAGCTCCCAACGATTATTGCATAAAGAATTTAACTGGTTTTAGAAGTTCATTATTGAAATTAAAACTGATACATCAAAACATCAAAGATTTTGCCTACAATTTAACTATAAACATAAATTTCAAACATATCTATTTCTGATACGCCATCATTTATTATAAAAAGATAAGCCAACTTTTTTTTACTAAAAATTACACATGTTTGAATTTTATTTTAAAAAAGTTTTTATTTTAAACTGGAAAGTGTGTTGACATTACGAAAAAATAGAATCCTTAATAATTCGTAATAATTTTCGCAGTTATAAACACTGATACTCTTGAATCCCTTTTCAAAAAAATTACTCCCATTTAATAAAAAAATATTTAACCAAATTGCAAAAATGAAAATGGGATATACTAAGTTGAGTCATGTTGATAGTTAGCATGTTTTTATGTTAGCGCCGTTTCTGGCAAAAGGTGTCCGAACCGATTATTTATTTTTGTTTGTTGTTTAGTTTTATAAAAACGTCAGTTGATGAAAATTAGCTGGTGATTTATGCTTTGTGCTCTGTGTGTTTTTATTTAATGTTTTAATAAAGTTGTTTAATTAATAACTTTTATTGATATTTTACTTCATTGGATTGGAGTCGTGGGATCTGGTTGTTGGATTGTTGGGTGGAATTTGGGTGTTTGGTGGGTTATTTTGGGTGATTTTATATTGTTGTTGGGGATTGGGTTTATTATTTTCATAGATCAGAAGAATCATATATGGATAATTATACCCCACCACAATTGGACAAAATGGCGATAGGATCCAACTACTAAAACTGTTAGAACGTTTTTTTCTTTGCTTTTTTGAAATATTTTTACATTAAATTTCTTTCCCATAGCTCTTGATATCGAATATTTGTTTCTGCCTAATTTGGATGCAAAGAGAAAATGTTTTAAAATCAGGTAAAACTCAAATACAATTCAATCTTTGTCGGATTAAGATTTTTCTGTCATATAAAAAAATTCTTATTTTTTGTGTAACAAAAATGGGTTTTTAGATTTTGTGCCAGAAAGATACGGCAAGTTTGTTACAATGGAAACAAGATCCCATTGGCAAATCCTGACTACGACGTTTCCATAATTTTTTATCAAAATCCGTGCCATATTTTAGCTTAAATTATGATTATTAAAATTGTAAAAATAGCTTTTTTCAGATATTTCACAATGGATATTACAATTTTTTGCTTTTCATTTAATTGGAAATGCTCTAACAATTATGATAATTATATCGGCAAGTATTAACTGGTTGGGGGAAAAAAATTAAATTTTATGTTATTGGAAAAGAACAAATAACTGAAAATAAATTGGCTAATTTTTTGTCATTCGATCTCTGTTATTAAAAACATAAATTTATTAAACATGAAATTTACTTTTTTTGCGATTTTAAATGTTGTTTTTGTACGAATTAAAATTATCACATTTTCAAATAAACTGTTAATGAAAAAAGAAGGAAAAGGGTTCTAAAATAACGATTTCTTTCAAAACAATGGTTGTCGCAAGAATAAAACACGATTAATCGATTTATTGGTTTTTATAAACGCCGCAGCTGACATAGAAATACAAACTGAATTATTTTGGCTCTTAGAAAAAAGTTTTAGCAATATGTTGCGTGAAATCAAAACTGTTTTTTTTTCACTTTTCAATTTATACAAAAATTTAAATCATTATTGTTAAACTTGAAAATGCTTTTTTCAAAAATCTTTAAATAATTAAAACTGTGTCAGTTGGTTTTTTTTGCGACTATAAATGTTGTTTTTGTACGAATCAAAATAATGGTTTTACATTAATTACTTCGTCGTAAACTTAAAGCTTAAAATAGCTACCTTTTGAAAAGTAATACTATGAATTGCATGTGTGAAAACTGTCAAAGTTTTCTATGAGTCAAAAAGTTGGTTGAAAGTTGATTTCTGATTGTTTTCTTGGTATCAAAACAAATTTTGCGTCCAAAAAATAGTATATGATAAAAACTGTTGATTTATACTCTTCGGTAAAAATAAAGAAATGCCGTTTTTGGATTGATATATAGCTTTTTAAATTAATTAAATAATTCATTTCTGTGTAAAACTGATATAATTTAAAAAATGGAGTTTTGTAGGAAACGAAAAATCTGTTTTGTGATACATAATTTTTTGGATGTTACTTTTTTTCCCTTTTTGCTTACTTAATGAAAATTAAGGGGACTCTTTTTCTTAAGGGAAAAAAGAATAAACAAAACGGGAAAAAAAGTTTCTTTCTAATTTTTTTTCTCTCTAATGCGCAAAAGATTTTATCACAAATTTACAAAGGAGAGAAAACAAGGACAAATATTTTGATGTTGTAAAAATCAATGAAAGTTTAAGCAAAAAAGTCGTTGTTTATCGTTTTTTCACTGAATAATCGGTACCAAATCTTTTTCCTCCAACACAATATTTTTTTGAATATTTGAGAAATTTTTAAAACAAAAAAAGCCTCTACAAATGCTTAACCTTGGAAATGGTGGGTTTTGTAATGGCGAAAATCTCGATAATCGAGATCATTTTAATGATCTCGATTATCGAGATTTTGAACCTTTAGTAGATGAAATTTTATGTGGTCAGGATGAAAATCTTGACCCTTTATTAAATTATCTAGATTCACCGGATAACATACCCCCTGTTTTAGATTTTTATCCAGACAACCAAATGTCATACTTATTTGACATGATTTCAACAACGCCACCAGCAATTTTTTCAAATCCTTTTTTTTCATTCAATTAAACTTTTGTATTAATTTTATTAATTTTATTTATTAATAAACTTTACCTGATACATTTTTCTTCTTTCACATTTTCAAACAAATTTCTTTTTTTCATAAAATCAATGAAAACAAATTTCTTTCACAAAAACCTTGCAATAGTCTAATTCAAACTGAAATGCGTTTTAATCTAATTTATTATTTGAACAAATAAAAAGTATCAAAAATATCAAAAAATGTTTAAATGTCTTTCTACAAAATATGCATTTTCAAAAAAGTTTACAATAAAACATTTTTTTTTCTGTTGCTTAAAATTTTTTATTAACAATCACAAATATATAACATTTAAAGATTTAAAGGTTTAATTTAAACAAATATACAAAATTTAAAGTTTTAAAGTTGAAATTTGATAAATTAGGTAACATATAAGAAAAAATATACTGTAGAAAAATATACAACAGAACAAAAATCATTTAAGTTTGTGTTGTTTGTTCAGATTTTTTTGCAAGTTTGACTTGGGAAAAACTTGTTGATTGATTTTCAGCAACACATGATTCGCACAGCATCAGAACAATGGTGCATTCGTTCGTTACTGTATAATGCTGAATTCCACCGTTGGCCTGATTCTTGTAAGCCCTGTCGTTGCAATTTTGGCAAAGAGGAAAGGTGATTAAACGACGTGGACAAATTAATCTAAATAGTGAATTAGGATACACTTTTTTTGTAAATTCACCGACGGCTTTTGCTTGCTGATGCATGGGTTGTTGCATGGGTTGATTGATACCACCTTTGTAGTAGTTTTCCATTTTAAAAAAAATCAGCAAAATTCAAGAAAAATAATTCAAGAAAAATTCAAGAGAGAAAAAATGAAATGCGTGTTTACACTAAACACTTTTTTATATCGGACTGGCAAAATTACATAAAAAAGTAGGCAGTGCTGTTTGAAAAGGATTTCGAAAAAGGGGGCGGTACTATTTTGAAATGGAGTTACAGTAACTTTTTTATTTTGAATTTATAAAATTGATATTGCTATAGTTTTTGAAAAAGGGCGGTCCAAATGAAAAACGGAAAAGTACCATACTTATTTTCCTGCTTTGAAAAAATCTTTTTATAAAACTATCACATACAATTTTTGGAATTGCTGAAAAACTGTTGCTTGTTTTATTCTCGTGATCCAGAAATAAAAATGGTTCCACCTGTTCGTAATGTTGCTATTCCTGCTGGTCACAAAATTTTGGCTTACAAAGCTCGAACGCTTTCACATCTAAATAATTCAATGATCAGAAGTGTGTTGATTGATTTTAGATCCAACAACTTAGAAGGAGCCGACCTAGGTTATACTATGTTGAATTTAATTACTTTTTGCCTGAACTCACTTCATGGTAAAAATGATGACTCAATAAATTTGGATGAAGATGGTATTTTCCGTTATGTATTTCGCTGTGTCCCACTTGACATAAGTTTTCCTTTCCAAGAAAAAGGTTTCAAAAAAACCACAGCTGTTCTGTTTCTTAAGCGTTTAATAAAAACACTAAAATCCAATATGCTATATCCTACCTTACATTCAATTGTTGAAATCGAAATGCTTTATAGTGGTAAAAAAAATTAATACTGTATTATAAAATAAAAATAAAAAACTGAAGTTATCAGTCGAAGCAGGACTTGTACAGTCCAGCTCAATATTACAATTTCAATTGTTAAATGGATAATAAATAATTAATACTATTTAATACTTTTTCTAACAAACATATCTTTTTAAACATAATTTGTATATAGTTAGTTAAAAAAAATATAATAAAACGTTGCTGTATTTGAATTTTTTAACTGCAATTTGGCAAAAATTATAACTGAGAAATTTAAGATTTTTTTGCCTTCATCCCAGAGATTTTCAGCTTTTTTAGATTATTTGATAAAAAAAATTTTTGTTTCAAAACAATGAATTTAAACGAATAATGAAAATAATAAAATCATTTTTGAAGCTGACAGCTTTTTTACCATTAAAAATATTGCGAAATCTATCAAAAAAATTGTATCATCTTTTTCTTTTCATAAAGAAAAAGTGTGCCAAAAGCAGCCATAAAAAACTGACATTCGAAGAAAAAAAAGATACAAAAAAGAGCAAACGCTTTTTAATTCAAAAAAATTTCGTTGACTCAATAGACTACAGTGGCGGACAAAAGTTTCCTTTTTTTTTGTCCGGAAACTTTTGTCCGCCACCATATGTTTTTCAGGCACCTTTAAGTGAAAAAGAAAAGGTTTGTTGATTTGTTTACAATCGCTTAGTCAATGCTGACTAAGAAAATTGCGAAATCTTTTGTTTTTTTGTTTCTTTCTTTAAAAAAGAAACACTGTTCCGCCTCAAATAATTTTATATATAAGACAGGTCCATCACATAATAAATGACCATTTGACGGCATTGTGAAGAAGAAGAAAAATTTTTTGATTGATTAATAACGTAAAATTATTTATAGGATAAATTTCGATCACTCTCGAAGTTGCTGCAATGCATCCGCCTTTAAGAACATTGCAAAATCAAAAGCGTGGTGGCCGTTCCCGAAAGGAAGATAAAAATGTAAGTATATAATTTAAAAAACTGTAAATTTCGTTTTGAAACTTTTTTGATAAAATTTTATTTTCCTTAGTCTATCATATAAATTATATGGTATAATTTTTTATTTTTCATAAAAAAATTGCTTCCAATTAGAGTTGTTTAATCTCCTGGAAGATTCAAAAAGTAGGAGATTCTCCCGGGAGATCTCCCGCAAATCTCCCAAAATCTCCCGAGTTTTCAAAAACTTTCATCCGTTAAAGAAAATTATTCTTTAATACATCCGTCAACCATAAAAAATGTCATATATGACATCAATTAAGCTATTTTTAAGGTTTTCTGTGATTACTAATAAATAAACACAAAATAAACCGGAAAAATAAAAAAAACTGTGCCCTCAATAGGAAAATTTTGCGGGAGATTTTCCGGCAGAAAGTGGGAGATCTCCATTTGACAACCCTACTTCCAATAACAAAACATATCTTTTTTTCTCAAATTAATGATTTTTTTTGATTTTTTTGTGTTTATTATTAGAGTTTGTCCAGAAATCTCGTGACAAAAAAATCTTAATTTTGGAATCCCCCTCTGTGACCAAATATCAAAGGCTTTTGCCGATAACATCAAACCTCGTGAAAAACTGTCAAACCCCATGTCCCCATTCCCTTGGTTACTTGATTTCTGGACCATCACTGAGATGTGTTTTTACAGAGATAAATAACTTTTTTTAGGAATCCCCACCTTTAGATGAAAAAGCTAATCGTAAGTATAAGAATAAAATGTCTGCACGCAAACATCGTCAAAAACAAAAAGATACTATTGAATCTTTAGAAGAGGTAAGCCATTTTGCAAATTTATTGTTATCTGTTTTTGACTACTTTTAAAAGAGAACAAAAAAATTTAATGAAAATAGGGTTTTGTAATTTTGTGAAAAAAGCTTTTTTAACAAAAAATTTTCTTTTTTATTCATTTTGTTAATTATGACCTCTAAAAAAATTTTAAAAAACAAAGGCTTTGAAAGCAATTTTTTGGCTGATAGATATTAGCTGCATCAGGCATGATTTCAGTGAAATTGCGAAGCTGTCTTTTAAAATTTTTGTGGGTAAAATTAAAAAATTTTACCCATAATTTTTATGGGTAAATTTAAGATGAATTATGCGCACATAGAAAATTATGGGTAAATTTAGGCTGTACCGATTTTCCGTCCTCCAATTTTGCGGCAGAAGTTTTTGCGCCAAATCTTTTTGCGGCTTAAATTTTTCCGGTTTCAATTTAGCGCCTTCAATTTTGCGTCTGAAACATTTGCGCCAAAACGCTATTCTTATTTAAATCATGAGTTTAAATAAGAATAGCAACAAAACTTGACGCAAAAACTTCTACCGCAAAAATTGAAGCCGCAAAAAAAATTGGGCGCAAATGTTTCAGACGCAACATTGGGGGCGGAAAATCGGCACAGCCTAAATTTAAGATGAATTATGGGTAAGAAATAATATTATTCGATTTTTCTCTACATTTTAGAATAAATTACCGAAATGCGTTTTAAGAAATCTATAGGGTTTTTTAAGTGGTGCAAGCGTTAGTGACTTCAGATAATTTCGTTTTTTAGGAAAATAAAGTTTTTAAACGACAACAAAATCGAATGCAACAACGAATATATGAATATGAAAATGCATTTAAAAAGGTAATGGATATTTCAAGCTATAATATTAATGAAAATGCTGCTATGCAAATCATGGATTTTATGAAGAAAACTTTCCCTTCAAACTATCAATCTGGTGGTCATCAACAAAATGGCAATAATTCTTATTATCCATCTTCAACAACAATGCTAAAACCGTCGAACGGAAATGCCGAAATTTTCCATAGTCAATTTCGGCGTCCTCATCAACAACCGCAACAAATAATTCCACAAAGTTATTGCAATTATTCTTCATCTTTTTTACCACCACAAGCAACAATGCTAACAACATCGATTGGAAATGCTGAAAATATTGGTGCACAATTACAATATCCCCAACAACAACATCAACAACAACGTGAATTTCCACATTCAAATACATTATCTACGAGTAAATTAAATTTGAATGGTGACAGTTGTAATGT
>JAQIXH010000660.1:0-11819 GCA_034700145.1 Panagrolaimus detritophagus | reverse complement strand
ATCCATTTTCAATAAATGCAAAAAACTGAAAAAACAAAAATAAAAAAAAAGACGTTTGAAAATTAACGAGAAAATAAAAAATCACGAAAAAAACTTTTTAATTTAATAAAAAAATGTAAACTGATTTATATAATATTTTTGTCTGCAGCAGTGCAGTCTTTATTTGACCTTTTTATATTCGCAGCCAATTGCAAAAAATAATAAAACGAAAATATTGATTAATATATTTTCAATATTTCGCTTTTTTAAATATTTTTTTGCGAAGATTTTCCTTCTCGTTTTTTCTTTTTGCAGTGCGCCTTCAGAGCAAGAAAAAAGTTCGCACCATCTTTTATTAACAATGATACTTGGGATCAATTGTCCCCCCATGGCGCAAAACAAGTATTTTGACAATTTGAAGCAAAAAAACAAAATCATAAAATTCTTAATAACAATTTTTTCAAGATGCTCTTAAAAAATTTTGTCAGAAAGTCAAAGTTTCAAAAACTCAAATTCGAAAATTTTTAAACTTTTAAATGAAAAAAAGCAAAAATTTACTTTTAAGATGCAAATGATATGGTTGTGATAAATGTTGTGGCGGCTTTGTATCCGGAGCTGCTGAAGCCAATTTCAAAGTCGGAGTAACTGATTTCAAAAAATTAAAGAAAAAATACCACATTCCTAAAAACAAAAAAAACACAATGATGATTATGATTGACGAAAATGGAAGCTCGATAAGCCGATCTCTTAAGAAAAAAAAATGCTTAGAAAAGTCGTTTCATAAAATAATGACAATAAGCTATTTATTATTAATTGTGAAAATTATATTTTTTACATAATTTAAATATTTGTTTAAGCCACTAGAAAAGTCCGACATATTTATTAATGGTTAATACTGCTTTATTTACCTTAAAAAAATCGATATACAAGTCTTTTAAAAAATTTTAAACAAATATTATATCCTTTTTTTAAAATTAAAACAAAAATATTCAAATATTTCTCGTTAAAATTAGTAAATTTTAAAGTGCATTTTCGGCCATCTTTAATTTATGCTTTTTTTCAAAAACAATAAGAATGTTTTTTTTCTCATAAATGCTGGCATTTTTATATTTAAAAGGTTGTTCCCTATTTGTTTTGACACTATTTTTCAAATGTCTGATTTCGCAAAAAATAATAAGCTCATCATTTTTCCTTTTTCTCTTTTTTTCAAAAGTTCATTTTTTTTGAAAAATTTATTTTCGTAAGAACATTATCGCTTTTTTTGTGCCGGCGACTTATTTGAATTTTTTAGCTTTTATATGTTTGTAAATACTTTTTTCCAAAAAACCTCAAAAAATCTTGTTTAATAAAACATAGCAAAGCATGGTCTTCAAACACGTCGTGAAAAAAGAGGATTCGTTAATAAAAAAATGAATATGTTTTTTAATATTGTTATACATTCAATTAATTTATTAAAATTTAGTTTTTTTTAACACTCAATTTTCTCAAACTAAATAAAAAGAAGCACAAAATATAAAGGAATAAATAAATCAAACGCTGAAATATTTTAGGATAGCTTTTTTAAATCCTTTTTTTTTTTCAATGTGTTTCCTTTGTGGCTCTTTTTTTCTATAAATTGTACATACCTTTTGAATAATTGCAATTTGCATACTTAAACAATTTTGCATTAAGTTCCTTTTAAACTGCATTCTTGTTTCAATATCTTAGTTCCCCAAAATCTTTCGTTTTTATAATTATGACTTAACTTTAATTTTAGTGTTTTTTTGATGTATCAAAAAATATTCTATACATTTGCAATAAACACGTCCTTTAAGAAAATTTTTATGATCATTCAAATGCTTCAAAAATTTGTCTGGGAAAAACATACTTTGTTTCGAAATACGCTTGTTTTTGGAAAAAAACAAAAAAGGACTTATTTTTAATCTTCATTCATTTTTTGAAAAGCTATTTTTGTAACGAAGATTTTTTTCTCTTATGTTTTATGTATTTCGTAAATAAAGTTTGAATATTTTACTTTAAAAAATTAAATAAAACATTTTGCAAAAATCACAGAAAAGCTTTATGAAAAACTATTATAACAAAGAGATTAAACAAAAAGAGCATGTGGACTTCTTAAAGCAACACCAGAAGTTTTCAGTAATAAAAAAATGTAAGGTTATTTTAGTAAAAACTGAAGAAACATTTGAATTTTTAAGAATCAAAACCGCTTGTGTGTGAACATCTTCTCCACTTTAAAGTAGCAAAGCATGAAACACAATTTTTGCAAAATCAATAAAAAATTTATGGACGGAAGCAAAAAACACAATTTTAAGTGTTAAAAAAGGACTCAAATTCTGAAAGTTTAACATTTAAAAATTTTGACAAATATTTAAACATGCCGCAATCCTTTGGCAAAATGTATGCGAACGCTTTTGTTTTGGAAACGCCGATGCTCAATTTTTTTTTCCACACTGCTTTTTTTCTCTTTTCTGAATTACTTTTTAAAATTCAGAAGCAAGTCATGGCGTGTCCGTGGATTCATTGTAATATTTGTATGCGCTTACCTGCATCAAAGTGTCGTTACTTTATCTCAAATTGCGGTCATGTTGCATGTGAACGATGTGTTGAAAAAAGTAAGTTGCTTGATGCTTTTGTTTCTTAAAACAACTTTATTCCTATTTATTTTTAGAATTAATTGCTCCAAAATGTTCTATCTGCAAACGTGATACAAAGGTTGAAGAAATCAATAAAAATTTAAGAGAAGACGTAAGCTATATTTTTCGTGTTTTTGCTTCTTTTATATTTTCGCATTTTTAGCTTCGAAAGTACTTTGTTAATATACATGATTTTGCTGTAAAAAGCTTTAATGAAATTAAGTCTGTTATTGAATTTCAAAGCAAAAATACTCGACGTTTAATGAAATACAAAATGGAAAAGATCCAAGAACTTCAAAATATTACCATCAAGCATGCTGATGATTCTGTAACAATTGCAAAGCTTCAAAAGTATGTTTTTTCTTTTTTGACAAGTATTAATAATATATAGCTTTTTAGGCAAGTTGATGAACTTCAAGCACGTAATATTGAATTGGAAACAGAAAATAAGACTCTTAATTCATCTTTCTTGAATCAACAAAGTTTGGTTAATCAACTTCTTTCTTCTGGAAATGCTGGAATGAATGGTACTTGTACTTCATCATTTCTTCAAACATCTGCAAATGGCGCCAATAATGTAACTCAACAAGATTGTAAGCATTTCTTTTCTTATTAATGGATAAAGCAAATCCTTGTTCCTTTTATCATTATCTCATACCATTCTATAATACTTTTCTTTGTATTTTTAGTGTTTAATATGGTCAATGCAAGCTATTTAAATGCTTCAGCTACTCAACAACGTCATAATGAAAGCAGTCTTCAGGAATCTCTTATATCACCACAAACACTTGCTCTTGATCAATCTTCTTTTAATATGGATCAATCTGTTATTGCAGCACCACCAAATAATATTTTGTTTGCTCATCGAACTTTAACTCAACCTCCTCGAACAATGCCAACTCCATCAAAACTACAACCATTCAGTACATTGCGTCCTGCACAAACTCAAATCTCTGAAATACTTCAAACTCCTGCAAAACCTATTGTTTCACAATCACGTAAATGTTTATCTGTTCAACCACAACAACGTTTTTCTGATGAAACTGCAAGAAAAGGAAGTTCAACAGATAAATTGAATCATTCTTCACGTTCATGGTCTGGTTTTGGAAATAGTGTTTTATCTGCTCGAACAAGTCGATCGACTCCTTCAAAACAATCTCTTAACAAAGCTGTAAGTTTTTATTATTAGGATTAAATTCTAACTTTTTTTTAGCATGCTGTTACAACTACAAATTCTTCTTCAACTCTTAAAATTCCACTTTCCCAACCATTAGCTCAACGTGAACGAAGAAGTCGTACTGTATGCCCTCATTGGCCACGTGCTCGTTGTCGTTGCAATAAGTCATAATTGATATTACTGTATTTACAAGTAATTATTTGTTGTTACATTTAATATTTGTGTTTTGTTGTTTGTTTTTTTTTGACAAAATTTGTCATAAATTTTTTGTTGTTGAAGATGTTTTTTTGAAGAGGTGGTTTTTTTCCTGATTATTATCGTAACTTTTTTAATATACGTCTTCCGCTTTTATTTAGTGTAAATTAAATGCTTGTTTTTAACCAAAAAACTACTGTTTTAACAAATAGGAAAATAACAAGCATTAATAACAAATGATTATTTTTTTCACCTTTTACATCCAAGTATTACGGTAGATTTCGACAATTTCACGAAAATAAATTAAAATTTTACAATATTTTACACAAGCGTTGCAATAAAAATTGACGCGTTTTCAGTATTTTTTTAAAAAAAAATTTTTCTGTTGTCTGAAAATTTTAAAAAAAACAGCCGTTAAAAAGAAAAAACTGTTCATTTTTTTACTTTTGAGCATTTGTTTAAAGATGACAAAATATAAGAATAAAATTCAGATAAAAAATTTGTGTTATTCATTAAATAATTTTTTTTCATTTCTTAATTACCTTAAATTATTTTTTAGCTTCGTTCAACACTTTAAATTTAGAAGCGTTGTATTTTAGAACTTTGGTTTTCACTGTTTACATCCAAAGTATTACGGTAGAATCCGACAATCACAAATTCATGAAAAAATCATATACGAAAAACGAAACAATATTTTCATTGTGTCATTTTTTGTTTTTAATTATTATGTGAAAAAATGAGTTTATTTTAAGCGGATGTAAATATTGTAATGACTGGTGTTAATGTTGATAATGATGACTTGTGTCTGTTGAAATAAAACTTTTTGTATTCCTTTCGAGTCGTTGAACTAAAAAACAAAGTGTCACCAATTTTAAAGATTAATTATTTTTTTATGAAAAAAACACATTACCTTAAAATTAATAGAGATAAACTACCAGACCATGCAAAAATATCATATAAAACAAGAACGATACTTTGAAAAAATGCTGCCAAAATTTGATTTGTTGGAAAAAATAATCGACTTACATTGTATGAAGTTCGAAGAACTTGGACAAGAAAAATAACTAGCGAAACAACTAAAAAATTAAAATTTGATTTAAAAAATATGAGTTACATTTTTTTAAAAAACCTTTTTCTTATGACTGAATCTGAAAATCAGGAATCTGTTGCATACGCGAAATATTAAAAAAAATTATCAGCCGCTCCAGTCTGCTGCCAGATTTTCAAGTTCAGTCATATGAAAAAAATCGTTTTGGCGAAAGTTTAATGCGATTTTTCTAATTTCGAAATGAAAAAAAACTTACACAGTAAACTTTTTTCTTTTCCATTAATATTTTGCGTTTTTCGGCAAAAAAATTGTGCAAATGTTAAAATATTTAACATTGCACACAAAAATGTTGTTACCATAAATATTACTGTTGTAACAATGTAATAAAAGTTTATCATATCTTTATCGACATATGTAAATCCAACATATGTATTTGGATTAAAAACAAAAACAACAGGAAATCCTATTTTCCATAAAACATGTATTCCTCCAAATACAATCAATAATACAGTATACCATTGTCGTTGCCAAATCATTTTTTGTTTTAACGGAAACCAAATTAGCGTAAAACGATTAAAAGCCATTAAAAGGTGACCAAAAAATTGTACAATTGTCATAAATGAAGAAGTTTGAGAAAGTATGGAAGCAATTATATCAGCAGTTTTATAGAAATCAAGAATAAATGTAATAAGTGAAAGTTTTTGAATCAAAGCTAACTAAAATATATTATCAATAAAACTTAATTTAAAGCTTTTTAAAACGCTCAAAGTTTGTTTTTAAACTTACACAAACAAATGCGCATAAATCTGCGGCAAGAACGAATCGAAAAATATTGTAAAATGAGCCATCAAATGAAAACTTTCTTTTTGCAATCAATAATATTAAAACTGATAAATGAAACAAATACAATAAAATTTCGCTGAAAATCAAAAAAATAACAGAAGCATCAATTATCATTTTTTTGAAAAGTAATTGTACAAAAAAATTTATGTGACTTTTATATAGTTTTATAAAAGTTAATTTGTTCAACTTTCAAAAAACACAGTTCATTAAATAACTTTTCATATTTATTAAAAATTTTACTAGTAAATACTTTAAAAATTGAATGATCACTATAGTACAACATCAATTATTTTTATACATTCATCTCACATGTTTGTTTTGTTTTTCCTTGATCATTTAACACAAACTATGCTTAAAAATAATTATTTTAATTATAAAAGTGTTCCCTATCAAATAAATTTTTTTATTATAAGATATTATGACCTTTCAGATGCTTTCAAATTTGTCTGAGAGAATGTTTTTTTTTCTTTTGAAACTTCAATTTTTCGACAAAACTAAATGGCGTTTCTTTTAATATCTTTTTTCATTCAATTTTTAAAGAGAGATGTTTTTGTAATAAAATTCTTCTTTCATTCAAGATTTATATTTTTCATGTTCAAAGTTATTTGAATATTTTAGTTAAATAAAATTAATAAAAATTTTTACAAAAACGAAACAAAATTTATATAAAAAACTATTAAAAGAAAGTTATTAAACAATAAGCGTACAACAAGTTAAAACAAAATGTGACATTAATAAAAATATGTAAAATTATTTTAGTAAAAACGTAATAAATATTTGTATCTTTAATATTAAGAATGACTTGGATAAAAGTTTTTTCTGTTTTATAACAACGGAAAAAAACATGCAAAAAATTTCATGAAGGCATCAATAATTTTATGAATCTTTTTGCACATTTATAAAAAAATTATCTTCTAAAAATTTAAATGTTTGACTTCAAAAAATCGTTAATAAAATTAATATAAATGAAGCAATAATTCATTATAAAAACCCTGGATATATTTTTTAATGGACTTATTTTTTCGACATTTTAGCACTATTTTTATTATTGAATTTTTTTCTCGTGTTTTTAAATAAAATAACTTTATTTGCTTCCAAAATTTTATATTAAATTTAAAGTTCTAAGTTCTAAAAATATCCAAAATGCAGAAATCCAAAATGATAAAATATAAATTTGAAATCGAAAACACAAAAAAATATCAGAATGTAGCATTTAAATAAAGGAAATAAGAAAATTTTAAATAAAACAATGGTGAAAATAAATGAAAAAATCAGAAATTCATATTAAAGGTCGGTTAAATCAAAGCAAAAATTTGACAACTTCAATATTTCTTCAAATTCAAGCAATAATTTTCGTCAAATGAAAATGGAAATTTCGTGAAATTTTTTGCATTTTTTCGTAACTTTTTTTTTTTCTAACGAAAACCGATTTTTTCAAACGGCATTGCAATACATTTCATAAAATTGCACTTTTTTAACATAAATGCTCGATGTGATTCGTGTACAACATTTATAAACAATCCAATCAGAAAAAATGAAAGTGTTAGTTTTTTTTTCTGTCAGTGAAAAGTATAATAAATCCAATATTGTTTTTTACAGAATCTTGCATTTTTTAAAAATTATTTAACGAAGAAACATCCGAAGAATAATTCCTTTTTTAATATCGTAAAAATTTTTTACAAGCTTCGCAAATGTTTATTTTTGACATTATTATTTTTTCTCGTTTTTGACGATAAAATATTATTTTACAACAAAAAATTAAAAGTAAAATATTCAAAAATTTCTGCTCTTTAAGACCATACTTTATAGCAACTAAATATTCGTATGAAGCGACTTTTGTTCGAAAAATGCAAAATCAGCTTTTTTAAAACTTATTGAAAATAAACAAAAAAACGAAAATATTTATTACACAACAACATTTTTTTTAAATGCAGAAAAAAATATTCGTTGGTTTTTCAAAACAAAATAAAGACATAGTAATTTATTAAAAATTTAAGTTTGATACCACGAAATTCGTATGTATTAAATAAATTTAATCTTGATAATAAAGGTCACGCATTTTGTAAAAAGAAGAATTTGTGATCCCTGAAAAAATAATTCTTGGTACTTTGTAATCATGATTTTCCGTTTCAAGTATTTCGTCAACAATTGTTTGAAGTCGAGTTTTATATTCATCAGAGATTTTATGAGAAAAATGTAGATTAATATTTGTTTTCTTATTTTCCTAAAATTTGTGCAAATAATTTTATACAAAATACATTTTCAAAATCTTACTTTAATATGACCAAAAAACCTTTTAATGCCAAAAATTTCAGGAATTCCTTTTATTTCAAATTTTTCAAGGCTTAAAAAATGTGGAATTTTAAGCAATTTTTTAGCGGTTTTGGTCGTAATAATATTTAAACAATTATAAGGTAAAAGGCTAAAAAAACAATGTGTAAAAATTAAGTGTTAAAAAGACACCAACTATGTAAATCTTTTCACATTAGGAAGGACTTTAAAAAGAGCTTCTAATGAAACAACTTTATCATTATTCATTATAACAACATTTGATAAATGAAGTATTTCACATTTTGAAGCAACAACCTTTAAATCAGTGAAAGAAAACATTTGTTTTTCAATAAACACTGTTGTTGCATCACATTGATAAATTTGTGGCATGAAAGAAGTAACTACCGGACAAATGGTACGCCCCCATACATCCAATGAATCAGTAATCCATATTTTGCTTTTAAGTTTATTAAAATAAACTATTCTATCATTTGGATGGTCTTTTGGCGGGCGATTACCTTGAGTATACCACCCTTTTCTTCGATCAAAACAAAATGATGGAACAATAATGATGGGATTTTTGATGAAAAAGTATTTGCAGCTTTGAATCATTTTTTGACATACTTTTGAAGTTAAAGGATTCTTCGAAATATAGAAAATGATGGAATCCGGCATTAAAAAGTTTTGAAGTTGACAGGAAGAAAAAAATTGAGCACCATTTGGAAAAATCATTGATACATTATTTCTTGTCATTTCAGTATTTGAATTTAATGAATTTGAGGTAACAAACAATTTGAGTATCCATATTTGAGTGGGAAATCTGGATAATATTTTTACTAAGTTGTTATTATAACAGAACCTTTATAAATTTATGGAAAGAAAAAAATCTTTTTTTTTGTGAAGACAGAAATAATATTACAAAAAAAGAGATACAAACAATAGTTATGGTTGTAGAGGCCGTGAGTTTTTTTTTCATACCATTTGTTATTTTATGAAAATGTACACACAATTTCCCCAATAAAAGTTGTCTTTCTCTTCTTTTACAAAAATAGCAAATTGATGGACTTCTTTTTTAAGATGCAGCATGAGAAAAATTAAAAACATCTCTTTTAATTACCAGAGCTGCAATGTATGATTGATTTTGTCGTGCCAGCAATGAGAAAACCATTCAAAAAAACGAGAGAACGCCTGGGAAATTTTCGGTGATTGGGAGAATCTCACTCTTTTTTTAAGTCTAAATAAATAAATTACTTCAAATAAATTTCCCGTTTAAAACACTCAAAAATACCCACAGTATTTTTTTACTAATGAGAAAATGAGGAACTTCATTCATGTTGAAAAAAATTTGAAATCTCAAAATTCATGCAAAATATCTAAACAAAAATAAAGCCGTTTTAACTAAAATATTTTAATGCGTTTTGTTGAAAATTGTTTTTTTTATTCAAGCAATTTTGCTCATTGAGTTTTGGTCGTTTTTCTTAAACAAAACACAAACACAAAAACTAACATCCCTTTTTTATGTCTCACAATTTTGTCCCATCTGTTTTGACATTATTTGCCATATGTCTGATTTCGTAAAAACTAAGAACTTTAGGTCGTTTTTTAGTGAACGTTTTTTGCTATTTTGATTAAAAAATGTGCGACACGCAAATCAAAAATATTTTTTAATGAAAAAAATCATCTTTGTAATCTGCAAGACACACTAGTTTCAAAATACATAAAGAAGTTAATATTTGATTAAACACTTGTGTCAATATTAAAATTTATTCACCCCATAAAAAGTTGGATTAAAAAATTCATTAAAGTATAGATTAAACACAAGATCGAATACAAATTGCAAATACATTAAAGCTTTATAAAAAATAATTAGATATTTTTTAAAAATAACAGAAACTATTTATTACAAAAATGTAACAACAAACTCAAATATTAAAAGAATGTGGATATCATGAAATAGCTGATGAATAAATTAATAAAGAGATGTTGTAAAAATTATTGTAACAAAATGTAAGAAATGGTGCTTTAACGAAAGCTCGCTCATTTAAAAAAAAAGAGTTTGACGAAAAACATAGGTAAAAATGCAAAAAATTCTTGCGTCTGTAATCGAAATGCTAATCATCCTGTTTTTAATTAATGATTTTGATAACAACATTTATGTTTTTTTCATTAATTTTGTTGTTAAATTTCAATGGGATGTTCTTCCTCCTTTTTTTAGAAAAACATTTGTTTGTTTTTTTTAATTCTAAAATATTCAAAAACGCCACTAACAATATTATTATATGTTTTGAAAAGACTTTTCGAAACAAAAAATGCAAAAAATAAACTAAAAAATTTTTGAGCATAAAAATAAATCTTTTAAAGGAGGCAGTCGAATCAAAGACACAAGTGTGAAAAGGAAAAAAGGAAGTCTTTAATTTTTTTTTAAATATTATTTCATCATTTTGGGCGATGATGAAATAATATTTGTTCGCAGATATTTCAAAAGGCTAGCAAAAAATCGTTTGTTTTTTTTTCGTTTTTTGGAATGCATTAATGTTTTTGAATGTTACACAAGACTAAAAAAATGATTTGAATATTTTATGTTAACAAAATATTTATGTCTTACAAAAATAGGCATCTAAATTGTAAAGAACGACAAAGTCATAAACTAATGAAACAGTCAATGTTCAATAAAAGTCATGGATGCATTATTTAAAGAGAGGTTGTATTTATATTGTATGCGTTCTGTTTAAGGTTTAATTATTATTATTTTAATAATGATATTTTATCCACTTCCGTCATATATTATATTGTTGTCTGCATTCGATTATGATGCAATAATTGCATACGTAAAAAATAATTTCAACAACTCCTACGATCTCTTTTTTTCAACTCCATCATGTTTTCCGACGATTTTAAATTTAAAAGGAAAGCTACATTATGGCTTTTTGGCACTTCAAGTTTCTATTGTTTGGGTTGTTGCGAATATTGTAGCTTTGAAGATTCATCGAAAATTAGCTGAAATGAAAAATGTTTTGTTCCCTGCAACCCTAAAAGCTCGAAGACAATTAATTACAGCTGTATTCTTTCAAATGACAATTCCTTCAGTGCTAATTTGTTTTCCGCTGGTATTTATGTTGGTTGGAATTGTCGCGAATGTAAAAGAGATTAACCATACGTTTAACTACTCAAAAAAATATTTTTCTATCAAACTTTTTTTCGTAATATTAAATATTGCAATGCCTATGATATCTTTGCATTCATTGGCAAATTCCTTAACAGTGATGCATATTATAACATCATACCAACAAGATATTATCAAAAAAATATTAAGAATAAAGGAAAAAACGATAAATAAAGTTATAGAAAGCACAAAACAGCAACGATCAGAAATCGAAATAAAAATGTGATGTAACAAAACAGCTATAAAAGATGCCATAAAACTTATTCTCATAACCATTTTTACAAATAAAAAAAATCACATTCAAAATTTTTTTCTGAAGAACCAAAAATTTTTATAAATGCTACAGTAACTAACAACATTAAAAGAAGTTATACAAAAAAATAAAAAAAAACCTCTTTTACTATTCAAACATTTCTTTGTACTTGATTCAATGTCATTTCTACAGTATCTTTTATTATTCATTGATTGACATATGGAACATAATTATTTGTAACAGATGAATTCTTTGAT
>JAQIXH010000659.1:0-11820 GCA_034700145.1 Panagrolaimus detritophagus | reverse complement strand
GGTCGTTAGAAACGATTTTAAAATAAAAAATAACCGTTATCTTACCCACAAATGCTCAAACGAAGCTTTAAAGTTTTGATCCAAAAAATGTTCTTTAAAAATGGTCCCAAACGGAAAGTGACTTCTTCTTTTTGGCGGCTATAACCGTTTTTCAAAATTTGTCGTCCGGTGATAATATACTTATATAAACATCTAGAAAAAGTTTTGTTGTCATAAAAATGTTTTTAACCGTTTTTGAAATTTGACGGTTAACTCCGCTTTCAGCAACAAAATAACCAGAAAATACAGTTTTCATATCTGAAAACATTTATTTCTCGTTGCCATAGCCTTATAATATATTAAAAATGATATAAAAGTTGTTTTGGTAGAAAAATTAAATAATTTTGTAACTTGTGGTATTACGGTAATTTGTCCGCTTAACAGCAATACATCAATTTTAAGGTTGCAAAATAATATTTTTGTTTTTTTTTGCCCTAATATAAGTTCAAGAACTTTTCTAATGTACAAGTAAAATGCCTGATACATTTGTTGTATGTTTTTTGTTAGAATTATCAAGTTTGATGTTCAAAATTGTAGTTTTTGTAGTTCACAGATATCTGCTTAAACAAATCCTTGAGCTCTAAAGCTACGGGATATGTACTTTAGAATGTTAGGAACAAGTTGCAACAGGAAAAAAATATTCAGATATTAATGCAGCTCATTAAAGAAAAAATACTTAAAAGTATATATTAATATTTTTTAGAAATGGTTGAAATCATTTCCGTTGATTTTAAAATATTGTTTCAAACTTAAATTCTACTTTGACTTTATATTAAAATACAAATGAATATTTACAAAATATTCAAAAAAATTGGAAAACTTAGCAAACAAATCTAAACACTATTACATTGATTTAGCAAAAGCTGCAAAAAAATTGACTTATTTTTCTTTTAAGCAATACGCTGCTTGTTTTCACTATTTTGAAATCGTTTTCGCAGATATTTTGTCTCCTTTTTTCTGCAGCATCAGTGGAAGGAATTTTTGCTCTGCCAGACAATTTCGAAAATGAATGACATCTTGAAACATGACACCAAAAAATGCAGGAGAAACAATGATAACTGTCGTCTATCAGGAAAAATTTTTTCGTCTCATGAAACTAAACTTGTAAAAAACTGGTAGAATAACCTCATTTTTTTAAGGTTTATTATTTTCCCTAAAAATCTATTTCTTAAGTTATACTTACGATGGCACTTCATCGTAAGTATTACTTAACAAAATATTAAAATTTGAGGGGCAATTATTTTTAATGTGTTGGAGTATATTTCCTCCTATTTATTTCTCCATTAAATGTGTTTCAAAAAACCTGTTATTATTGAATAACATTTAAATTTTTCTTTAATGTTATTTCTTTTACGAAAATAATTTTTCAAATTTTTTGTGAAAAGTTTTTAAACATTTTTTATAGAAAGTTTTTTCCACACAGAAAGTTATTAATTTGTTTTTTGTCCAAAATGCAATATTTAACATTGCTAAATTTATTTCATCATCTTTTTGGTTTTATACTTGTACTTTGGTCTTTAAAATGTACTGTAATTATATTATTTTCAAAACAATTGGTTAAAGATAGTTCAAAATTTTCACCGATGATAACTATCTATTTTTCATTTTTATTCATTTATAATATCGCTTGTATCTTTAATTTTATGTTTCTAATAATCTTTTGGAGACCTGAAGAAAATATTTATAATTCTTTTTTGCTTTATGGATTTGGAGTTTTGCCATTTATTCTTGGATTCATTGGAACAGTTATGGAAATTTTTCTTTGCCTTGATCGATGTTGTTCAATTATTTTTCCATTTAAATATAATTCTCGGCATCGAAATTTTTTTGCGATTTTAAATATCGTCGCTATTATAATTTTTGCTGGATTTTTACTGTTTTTCTGTGGCACTTTAAATGCAATCCCAAATGAAAGGGCAACAAAATGTGAAATATTCGGATGTTTAATTGCAGTTTCCCCATCAAAAAAATATTATACGGAAGCAAAATTACCATTTGCTATAACAAGTTTTGTGGGAGGAATTGTATTATTTTGTTTAAATAGATTTTTTATCAAATTTCCAAATGCTGATAATAAGCGTATTAACAAAACTATTATAATAATTATTTTATCAACAACTTTTTTTGAACTTGTTCCAACTTGGTTTTCATTATTGCTTTTTGAGGTAAGAAATATTTTTTCGGTTAAAACTAAAAAAAATTTAAAATCGAAATTTCGATACAATGACTTAAAGCTTCAAGGATATAAATTTTAATTATTTAATTTTCAGATTTTTGGTAAATATCTTAACGAAATTGTTGGTCCTTATGCATTTACGGCAACTGCAATAAATATCACAATTTGTGCAACAATATATTCAAAAGCATGCCTTAAAATTTTTACTCGAAAGCCGCCTTCAGGTAATTTAATGGTAGTTGGTGTCATGAAAAACAATTGATTATGTTCTGCAAAAGTTGCTTTTTCAATATTATTTATGTATTCGTTTCCAGGGTATAAAAATAATACGTCATTTTTCTAAAAAGAAACATTTATCAGTTATTTTTTTTCCTGTCAATGAAAATATATGTCTCTTTCTAATTTTATAAATTTAATGTTATCGAATTACAAAATTTAGAAAATTTTTTTATTAATGTGGAAAAGTTGATTGATGAGCTATAATTAATCATTTGTAAAAATTTTGTTTCTCTTTTTTTATGCGTTTGTTGCTTTCAAATATTTAAATCGAAAAAATTAAAAAATATTCAAAAACATTTCACTTTTAAAAAAATCAACCAGTTGAATATTAAAACTTATATGCAAAAAAAAGTTCAATTTTTATTCGAAACATGTGTTGCTTTTTGGTACAATTTCGAAATAATATTCGCAGAAAAATAAACCCCTTATTTCTATATCGCTTGGAAGAGTTTTTTCTCTGTCAGTCGATTTCATTCTCGTAAAAGAAAAAAATCAGCATTTTTGTCCCATTTCACGCTTTTTTTTGAATATTTTTTTTATTTGGCATGCATGTATAGCATTTGATTTTTAAAGTGAAAAAACAATAATTTTTCTTTTTTTTGAATAAGAAATCGTTTCGTATTATTTTGTGATGGATTTTCACGATTTCACTTGTTACAAATAAATATGTTTTTTGGGTTAATTAAGTGTTTAAAGGATATGTATAAAAAACTTAAAGTTTCCAAAAACACAATTACTTTATTTTATATTTGGTTGTTAAGAAAAAAATAAATAGTAATTGTTTGAATTTGTTGAACTATTTTATACCTTTATCACGCATTCGAGTGACGTAACATTTAAAGGTGGATTAGCCATTTGCCAAATTCCATTAAAACATGTTGCAGGAAATTTAATGTTATTAATTCCATGTTCAACAATGTTGCCACTTACCACTAGCATTGCATCATTTTTTTCTTTAGGATTTGAACATGATACGATAGCGGTAGAACGACATGTGTTACTGTTATAGCTGAAAGTCATATCTCCATCACCACCAAGATCATAGAACGTTGGAGTTTGTATCAATTGACCACAACACTCTGCAAAGAAAATTTTGGTAAACCGCGTAATTAAAATAATTAAATACTTTCGGAAATCGCAGGCGGCATTTTAACACATTTTCTATACACAGAAGATTTAGAATTTGGATTTTCAGAAATTTTACCAGAAAATCCTTTTTGAAAAATTGTACAAGTTCCACGATTTTGTGGTTCATACATATATCCATAACATTTTTCTTTATAATTTTGATTACAAAGACGTTGACATCCAATACGAGATTGAAAATATCCGGCAAAATTTCCCCATGTTTTTGACGAAATATCTGCAGTTGCAGTACATTGTTGAAATAATGGTCCTTTAGGGTTGCATGTCGTAGAAACAGTTGGTTTAGATGTTGTTTCTGGTAAGGTTGTTGTTGTAATTTTTGGGGTTGTTGTTGTAGTGTATGGGATTTTTGTTGTTCGTGTGAACATTTGCATTGGAGTGGTGGGAGAAATGTCTAAAATATTATATTTTATTTAATCATTGTATATTATGTTTTACATGAACAATAAGATCTCAAAATTCCTTGATCATAATAAGGACTTGCAGAACTTCCTGTATTATTGGCCATATACCATTTTCCATTTTTGCAGGTTACATCTACTTTAACAGATCGCATATCTTCTACGATTATTGGATAATGAGTATCGGCACGTGGTATTGTTAGCTGAATGTAACCTGCTGAACTACCCCAGCCTGTTGCATTGCAAGTAAGAGTTTGAGTACATCCTATTCCATCAGTTTTGTTGATTACCAAAGTTGATAAAAAAGTTAAATCAGCGTTATTTAAACTAAGAGGAGAACAACCACCACATTCCTAAGGAAAAAACATTTCAATCGAATTTAAAAAACTAAAAAAAATCATACAGAAAAAATTCTTATAGGCGGTATAACTGTCGTAGTACCATCAACATAGTTTTGACAAAAATTGGCCAAAATTAAAAAAACAAGAGGCACCGAACTTGTTAAATACATTTTCTCCCAAAAAATGCTTCTTTTTTTTCTGATGACATTTTGAGGCTCAAAAATTTCTCTTTTTAAAGTTTTTTTCCAAAAAACACAGATTATTTTTGTTTAACGGATTTATTTCAAAAAATGGATTTAAATCACGCAATTTCAGTATTGCAAAAAAAACAATTAGTTAATTATATTTTTATAATATTTTAGTTGGCAGAGTTCAAAAATTCACACAATTTTATAAAAAAAGGCTTATCTCCTGTTTCAAAAAATCGGCTTTAAAGCAGATTACAAAAAAAACGTTTCCTGATTCTCCGACATGAAATAATTATTTTCGAAAATGCAACATGAATGTAGCCAAAAATAATTACACAAGGAAACAAAAAACGATGACGCATCCAAGATGGCTTTACGATACCCAAAAATGAATCATTGTTGCAAAATACACAATTATTGATACTCTTCAAATCGATGCTCGAATTGCTCACTATAAAGAAAAATTGGATCAAAAACTTTCAAATAGAGATGAATTATCCGAAGAAGAAATTCAGTTGATTGTTAAGAAATATCTTCGATTTTGTATAAAAGTGCAGGTTGGGAAGTGCATGTTGGGGCCGAGTGCAGGTTGGGAAGTGCAGGTTGGGGACTGGTGCAGGTTGGGAAGTGCAGGTTGGGGCTCGAGTGCAGGTTGGGGTAGTGCAGGTTGGGAAAAGTGCAGGTTGGGGATTACTCCAATTATTTCGGTCGATTTTTTAATTGCTGATTGTTACATGTTTGTTGAAAGCTTTACGGCAGTTTTTTATAATCTAAAACGAAACTTTTTAAATTATGTAATCGCGTACAAAAATATTGCCTCGTAAAAACATGTTTTATAAAAACGTGTGCTAATTTCCTATTGTTTAACAGATTACCGGAAAAAATTTTTTTTTAAATCGGATTAACTACTGCTTCCATTTGTTAGAATTTTGTTTGTAGTTTCATCTTATTTCTAGTTATAAAAAGTACTGGAAGCTTTACTTCAAAACTTTCGAAAATTTTAAATATTTTTTAATATTATTGAAAACACAAGTTGCAAATATAAATAAAATATTTAAAAATATTCCTGAATAATTCTTTTTTTTACGTTCATTTTTTTTACACTTCGATAAACAAGAAAATAAAATTCGAAAGGATCCTCTTACACTTCTTTTCAACAGAAATGGGACACATTTGAAAAATTTACAGCCTAAAAAAGAATAAATAAAACGTTTTCAAAAGCTGGAAAAAACTGATTAAAAAAGGGGGAAACAATTCGGAAAAATTTGTGGACAAGTTTCTAGAATATTTTAAAAATCTATATTGAATATTTAAAAAATGCTTAGTTTTAAAATCAAGCGAAAGTTTTGAATAACAAATTAGTCATAAGATAGTAAGAAATTAAAATGGCAAAATATTGGGAACGGCATGGTGAATAATACATTAATTAATATACAATATTTCAAAATATTTCTTGTTTCTGTGCTTTTTTCCACATTTAGTATTGTTTGTTTCTCAATGATCTTTCAAAAAGTCTTTTGACCCTTGTCCAATGGACAAGGGCCAAACAATGTATTAAAACTCTTAATGTTTTAGATACAAGTTAGGAATCTTGAAAAGTGTAAAACAATGATAATAACTTGAGAAAATGTATCATAAATTTTATTAAAGAAATGTGTATTAAATTTCACAAAACAATTTATTGTAATTATATGTACAAAATGTTTTTTAAAACTATCTTTTTTTTAATGTGCAATCCATATTGTATACGTCTCGAAAAAACATTATGTTGTTGTAATTAAATTTAAAAATATTACAAAAAAAACTCTTTTTTAAACGATATTTGTAAAAATAAAACAAAATATTAAAAAATTTAAAATGAGCTACCACATTTTTTTAAGCTCCAAAAAAAACTTTTTTTATTTTTAAAAGAAAAACATCGCAAAGACATTTAGAAATAGGAGAGTCCAATATTTTGAATGACCTTTTTTAAGAGACAGATTGGACAAAACATTTGCAAAGAAAGCAATGAATAAATGTTTTTTTTCTTTGTAAATGTGTGTAATCTTTGAATACGAAAGATGGAGACAGTGTTAAAAAAACTTTAACGTGTTAGAAATTTGTGGAAAAAAAAAGATGTTTTTTTTCTTCTATTTTTCATTGAAAGAATGGAACATCTTTAAAAACCTGTTTTGAAGATTTAATTGTGCTTTGTTAAACTGTTTGTTTAAAGTTAAAAGTAACAAATTATTTTCATTGTAATAGGTCGTTTGTGGAAAGATACAAATACAATACAGCGTATTACGTATTACTCAATTTATTTATTAAAATTGGGTAAAAAATCTTTTAAAACATGTGATTTTGCAATTTTCTGATAAAAAGATTAAAAACAGAATATTTATTTGTAATTTTATTCTATATTTTTCAAATACAGTTTTTCATGACAAAAACTAATAGTTTATTTCGAGTTTGTTAATGCTTTGATTCTATTAAGTCCATTGTAATACTCATAATGAAAAAAGTATGGAATTAATTAACGTTGAAATTTTGACATTTGGAGAAAAAAGATAGTTTTATGCTTTCATGTTTAAAGGATTATTATGACTATCAAAAACACACCAAAACAAACATCCAATTTTTGTTCATTATTCCATAAAAAATTTTGCAACATTAAATACGCCACGACTTTTTTAAAATTTAATTAAATGTTAAAAAACTTTCATTTATTGATTCCAAATACATTGTTATTACATGGCATTTAAAAACTTTTTTTATTTATTGTTTAATAATTTGAATTTCGGTTCATATGCATATATAACTTGTAGTAAATATATTGACAAATATTATCGAAACAAATAAATTTCATAAATAATGTTTAAAAATAAAATATTCAAAAAAATTAAAAAATTAGTTTAATCTTTTTAAAGTCAAAAAAGAAGAAAAAACGCGATTGTAAAACTTCGAATAAAATGTCAAAAAAAAACCAAGCACTGCAAAAACATTGAAAGTTTGAAAGAACAAAAAAGAACTGAAACAAATTCACCATTTTTATTTCAAAAGAAAAAAACGTTGCAATATTTTTTTAGCACAACAGAAAATGAAAGCTGGAAAAAACGACATCTGTTCTATTTTTTGATTTGCAAAATAGCAGATAAGAAAAAGACTTTTATTCTATTTTTATTGCACAAACAAATGACATCGAAAAAAACTTCAGCACAAATGGGGATAATATTTTATTTTATTCTCCAAAGTTATTTTTGCTCACTTTTAGCGGGAAATATAAATACGCTATAAAATTATATTCAAATATCTTTGTTGTTGCAAATAAATTTTTTTTTTCATATATCGACCAAGACCTATTTCAGTAACATTCAAATGTTAAATTAATGTTTTAATTTTAAATATCATCAAAACATTTATATTTATATTATAAATAAAATTTGCAAAATAAAAGATTCAAAATATTTTGAAAATCAAATTGGAAAAAAATGCACCAGAACTTTAAAAAAAGAAAGAAGAAAAATGCTTGAAAATCGACGAACAAAATGTCTAAAAATAGGCGCGGAAAAAAAGAAGAAAGTTCGAAAGGAAAAAAAAGAAGAAAAAGACGCCCGTGACCTTCTTTCTTCTTCAACACAAAATTCTAAAATGAATGAAAAGCAGAAATGTTGTTGCGACTCCGACTCCCAAGTCGTGGAGTCGTAGGCGAAGTCACGGTGGTGGAGTCGACTCTGGGTGAAAATTTAAAAAAGGAAAAAAGAAGAAAAAAGTGCTTTTTTCTATGAATATTTAGTTTTCTGTCTCATTTTTTTGGCATATTAAATGCAAATTAAAGTTAATATTGTCTTTGAAATCGTTTTAAAAAATGCTTCAAAATTAGAAAAAATTTTCACCATCATTTTTTATGATTAAAATAATTTTTTTGAAGATAAAAAACGGTCTTTTAACCTTAAAAAAAAGAAGAAACCAAGCATCAAAAAAGCAATCCCACGTGCTTTTGAAAAACATTTTACTATCGGAGTTGACCCTTTAATTCGACTCTGGAGTCATTTCAAATTCGAAATCACAACACTGAATACAATGTGTTACAATGGAATTTGAAAAAAAATTGCAAAGAAAAAAATTGAAAAATAAAGTTGAAAAACGTTGAATTAAATTGAATTCATTTTATATTTCTTTTCGAAATTATGACCTCCAAAAAACTAATTTTTAAAATGTTTCATTTTCAGATCTTTATTATAAATTGTGTATACTGCTTTTGGTTGATTAGAATTTTTATGGTACTTTCCAATATTTCAAAAAATGTACAGAAACAATGTTTCTTTTATGTGAAATCAATATGTTCAATTAAAAATTTATAAATTATTTAAAAAAACGTTTTTCTGCTTTCAGCAAAATAGACTATTTTTACAACAAAAAACTAGTTTTTGTTCAAAGCAGTAAAAAAAGACGGAAAAAACGCTGAAAAACGCAGCGTTGCAAAAAATATCCTTCAAAAGCGATAGACAAATTTCAAAACATAAAAGAAGAAAAAAGGTCAAAGACTGCTCTTCCATTTCTTTTCAGCAAAGATGAGACACACTTTGAAAAATATGCAGCTTTGAAAAAACTACAATTTCAAAAACTGGAAAAAAATGTTTCAAAAAAGGATGAAACAACTCGCAAAATTTGTGGGAAAGCCGCTATTATTACTTTTTTAAACAATATTTTATTATGCACCCAAATTTTCACAAGTTTCTAATTTTTTTTGCTTTTATTTGAAATAATTTATATATTTTTTTAATTATCTTGTAATAAAGAAAAAACATGAATTTTAATAATTTAAAAAACATGGGATTCATGTTTTTAAAAGTGTAAACCTCTCCATTGATTTTGAATGCAAATTGGTAAAAGATTTGTTAAAACCAAATTCAATTATTTTGAAAGATATCGCTAAGAGTTTTTATGCTTTAAATTTACAAAATAGAAAAATCATTAAATATTCTAACAGAATTAATAAAATAATGTAAAAGTGACTTTTCTGTCATGTCCCTAAACAGGAGAAAAAAAAAAGAAAACAACAATTTGCGCTGCTTTTTTTCTTTTGAAATCGTTGTCTGTGTTGTTCAAAAATAGAAAAACTGTTTCAAAAAAGCGGGAAACAACTTGAAAAAATTTGTGGGAGAGTTTTTTGAATATTTTAAAATGCTTAGTTTTAAAATTAAATGGAAGTTATGAATAAAAAATAGTTATAAGATGGTAAGAATTTAAACTATCTTTTTATTTAATGAACAATCCATGTTGTATACGTCTCGAAAAAACATTATGTTGTTCTTAATGTATTTAAAAAATTCTTTTTTAACGATATTTGTAGAAATAAAACAAAATATTCAAAAATTTAAAATGAGCCACCACATTTTTTTGGCTCCAAAAAAACTTTTTTTTTGAAAAAAGAAAAACATCGCAAACACGTAAAACATTTAGAAATAGGAGAGTCCAGTACTTTGAATGAGATTTTTTAAGAGACAGATTGGATAAAATATTTGCAAAGAAAGCAGCGAATAGATAATTTTTTTGTTTGTAAATGTGTGTAATCTTTGTAAAAGAAGAGTAGAGACGTTGCTAAAAGGACTTCAAAATGTCAGACAAATTTCGAAAGAAAAATATGAAAAAATACTCTTCGCATTTTTGTCTTTTCTTTTTTTTCGCTGAAATGAATGGATAGCTTTAAAAACTTTTTTTAAATATTTAATTAATGCTACGTTAAACTATTTTCAATGTAAATAGGTGATTAATGAAAAGAAACAAAAATGATAAAATAATTTTGACTTCAAAATGCCATCGAATTTAATCGTTAATTAAAACTAAACAGAAAGTCTTTTTAGAACACGAAATTTAGCAATTTTCTGACAAAACTTAAACAGAGTGTTTTTTTATAGTTTTATTCCATATTTTTTTAAATACAGTTTTTCATGACGAAAACTAAAATTTTATTTTGAGTTTGTTAATGCTTTGATTCTATTAAGTTCACTGGAATGCTTTTAATGGAAAAAGTATGGAATTATTGAACGTTGAAATTTTGACATTTGGAGAAAAAGATAGTTTTATGCTTTCATGTTTAAAGGATTATTATGACTATCAAAAACACACCAAAACAAACGTCTAATTTTTGTTCATTAAAAAACCGCACTGTTTTAAACTTTAAAAGCATAGACACTTGGAAAGTGTCGAACGAAATGTCAAGAAAAAAGCAGCAAAAAAAGGTGAAAGTTTGAAAGACGAAAAGAAGAAAAAGATTACCAATTGTTGTTTTCTTTTTTCAACATAAAAAGCTGAAAAATAAAAGAATAAAATAAATGAAAAACAGAAACAAAAATTATTTTTGATTCATATTTTTTGTCGAAAAGCTTTGTAATATTTGAATTTTTTATGCATTCTTAAATGATTATAACGTTAATCTGTTTATGAATATTGTGGCATTATCTGTATAAGATCTTCTTTGATCCTCTATCAAGTGAAGTTTTGATCCAATAATAAGTGTTATACCTCTCTTTGATCCTCTTATAATGCTCTATATGATCCTTATGATCTTTTAAATGATCAGGAAAATATATATTTCATCATTTTTTAGATTTTGGAATTAATGAAAAAAATTTTTTACCAAAGATCTTAGAAAATCCTATGGTATCCAAATATATAAAAATTAATAGCAATACTCAAAATTTTTTTTTGGTTGAGGGTCCCAAAACTTGTACCTCTTAATTTTTGTTCAAATTTGTAAACTTTTGAAAAACGTTGTCAAAATGATTTTTGTTTTTTTATACTTTATTTTGCCACTATTTTTTTTAAATACTTTTTTGCACACGCAATCAGAATCGATCAAATAATGCAGAGGTGACATTTCTGTGATGTCTCAAAACAGGAGATAAAAATTAAAAGAACAAATCTATGTCTTTTTACGCTGCTTTTTTTTCTTTCGTAATCGTTTTCTGTGTTGTTGTCAGATTGTTTTGCTGCACTTCGTTTCCTAAAAATTTTTTTCGTCAATATGCTTTTTTGTTGTTTTGAGAAGCGCCATGTTTTTGAAGACGACCCAATTTGCTAAAAAAGGGAAAATAAAAATAGATTTTTTTAAATATTTAATTAATTTTATTCATTTAATCATTTTCTATAACATTTTTTTAAAATGTTGGGAAATATTTGCAAACTAATCATTCTCATATTCTACAAAAGAAGATTTAAAATCAGAACAATATTAAAAAATGGAATTGTTTTGATCATTATTTACTCCG
>JAQIXH010000658.1:0-11837 GCA_034700145.1 Panagrolaimus detritophagus | reverse complement strand
TCATTTAATGGAAAGTATTAAAAAATCGATTGAAGAAAAAAAGATTGAAAAGGTTTGAAATTTTTTTGGGCTTAAAAATACTCTAAACATTATCTTTGAACATGTTTTTTTAAAACTGAACCTGAAAATCAGGAAAAAATCATTTTTTCTATTTCATTCGTTTTTTCATCAAAAATTATTGAAAAAAAAGAGTAATGTTTTTGCCTGATTTTTAGGATTATTTAAAATATTTTTCGTGCTGGGACCACTCCAATTTCATCATTCTGATGCTAGTCAAATTTCTGAAATGGTAAAAAAAACTATTTTTTACTAAAAACTTTTGCAGGCCAATGGCATTACAGCCAATACCGACTTCATTGGCATTTTTATTGATGCCGAAGCTGAAGCTGATTCCATTAAAGATGAAGCATTTACAAAAACTTCAATGAAAATTGAAAAAAAGATGAATATTGAAGAAACTGTAATGAATTGTTTTTTATTTTTAATTGCCGGTTATGATACAACTGCAAATACGCTTGCAATTGTAACATGGTATTTAATTCAATATCCGGAGATTCAGGAACAACTTTATGATGAAATTGAAAGTTGTTGTCCAGATGATGAATGTACATATGATCAATTAAATCAACTAAAATTATGTGAAGCAATTATTAAAGAAGCTTTAAGGCTTCATCCAATTGGAACATTGTAAGTTTAGAAAAAAGTGTGTGTGCGTGTGCGTCCGTGTGTTAAAACATTTTGTATTACATAAGGATGATGAAATACATGTATTTTTTCACCTATCCAAAAATTTTTTAAAACAAGCAGAAAAAAATTTGCATATTTTTTAGGGTTGTCTCCCGTCGATGTGTGGAACCTACAACCCTAGGCGAAATTCCAATTGAAAAAGGTACCTATGTTCAAGTTGATGTTATGTCATTACACTACGATAAAAAAATATGGGGTGAAAATGCTGAAGAATTTTGTCCTGAACGATTTTATGATCTTTCGATTGAACAACAAATGGCATATTTTTCATTTGGTGCAGGTCCAAGAATTTGTATTGGAATGCGACTTACTTTAATGGAACAAAAACTTGCATTTGTAAAAATTTTAAAGAAATATAAAATGAAAAAATGTTCTGAAACTGCAAACGAATGTAAGCTCGTTGGAAGTGTCATTCTTGGACCAGAAAATGTTATGGTAGAATTTGAGAATCGTAAATAATGTAATTGTAAAAAATCTTAGTTTGCAAATATTGATTGAATAAAATGTTTTTTTTTTGATTTTGAGTCATAAATTATGACTGTATCGATATCAATTTTTTATGACATTTATTTCATCGTATACTTTTTGATACAAAAAACGGTATTTAGATTTCAAACAAATTAACATTTTTTACTAAAAAATTTTATGATAGCACTGGATTTGAAACAATTTTAACTTTGATCTCATTGATTCGAGTTATCTTAAAGACTTTTTTAAAAGCTTTTGAATGGAGCCATGCTGAAATTGTTATGTTGAATGAAGCAAACGTTACACCAAATGGCACAATTACATCTTTTAATCGAATTTTCAACACCTATAATTTACTCTTTTTTAAAACAGGAAGTTTTAAACACAATTTTGTTGAGTTTCATTTTTAAAAAAAGTCAACGCTGAGTTTTTTCTTTCAAAAAACTCCACAAAATTGTTGAATTTTATTTTTTTCAAAAAGTCAACATTGATTTTTTTAAAAATAAAACGAAAAAAAGTTGTGACTTATAAAAATGAAAAAATGTAAAAACTAAAACAAAAAAAGACAAATCAAATTACAAAGACAAATGAGCAGACAATTGTTTTTTATATTTTATCTTTATTCATGGCATCGGAAAAAGGGTAAATTGGTAAATTATTTTCAACACAATAAATGTTAAAACGCTCAACAGTTCTGTCTCTATTCCTTTGAAAATAATATTTTAAATCCCTATGTTTGCTTTTATATTGTTTGCATACATCAGGATATTTGTTAAAAATAAATTTGATGAAGGGTAGGCCGAAAATGTGCCGGGATGGTTCATCACGATTTGAGTTTAGCCAGGTGCTGAAGTTTTGAGTTTTAATATCTTTATCTATATTAGAAAAAAAGAAACTTACTAATATTCTTCATTTAATAATTTTTGTAACTCCAGACTACCAGAATTGTCAATACCCTTCGCTTTTTTTTGAACAGTTGATTCACCAGATTGTTCCGTATTGCTAGATTCTGCAGCAGGAATTTTACGCTTTCTTCCACGTTTGCTTTGCAGCAACTTTCTTGTTTCTTCCTGAAATATTTATTATGATAATTAATTATACTTAAATATTACTGGTGGGAGATTAAATGTTGCCCGCATCCCTTCAAATGCTTCTGATCGTAATTGATCAATTTCTTTTTTCTCTTGATTGACAAATTCCTCTTTTTGTTTTATTAATTGTATCTTTTGATACAATAATTCTGAAACAAACACTTGAAATTAATATTATATATTTTAATAGATTACCTGTTTCTTCTTTCTTTTTTTCAAATTCATCAATCTTTTTTTGCTGTTTTCTTACAGTTTTTTTTAAATCTTTAATTTTATTTTTTAATATTTCTACATCTGTTTCTTCTTCAGATAATAATGTTGAAGAGGAGGTGGAGGAGGTAGAAGATGAAACTAAATCTATGGTGACGACACTTTCTTCATCAAATCCTGTAGTTCTGTCAGACATCATTATCAAAAATATGTCTAAATTTATTTTTTGTTAATAAAGGATATGAATATTTTAATAAATAATCACGGCGTAAGAGAATTGAATTTATTTTTTAGAAAAATAAATTAAACAGCAAATATCTTTCCTCTTTTTTTAGGAAAGTGATTTAAAAAAGATGAAAAAAACACTCAACAATAAAATCATTTACTTTTATCTTTTTTGAGGAAACTGACTCTTTTAAAAAATAAAACCCATCAATTTTTGTGGAGTTTTATTTTTTAAAAAAGTCAACGTTGAGTTTTCTTCTAACAAAAAAACTCCACAAAATTGAGAGGTGACCCAAAATTTAACGTTGAAAAAAAGTCGCAGCTAAAATTTTCCGTCATTTTTTTTGCGCCTTTAAATACTTTTTTCGGTAGGGAAAGGTATTTAACCTTGGAGTATTTAAAGGAGGCGGATGTTTTGATACAGTTTCGAAATCTTAGATTTTCGTGATTGTTTTTATCAAAAAGGATGCATTTTCGTTTCGAGACTCTCAGTTTGTCTGAAAATCGCAAAAATCTAAGATTTCGAAACTGTATCAAAACATCCGCCTCCTTTAATTTAGCACGTTTTATTATTGGAATTAAATGTTTACAAAGCTACTTTAAAAATTAATAAAATTGTTTCAACTGAAAAAATTGTGAAACAAATTAGGAAAAAATTATTTGATAATTTTTAATTGAATGTTTAAATAGAAATAAATAAAAAACAATTTCGCGTCGATTTCGAAACATCCACAAAGTGCTCATTACGTAAAAAATATTTATACTTCTTCAAACACAGTTAATCGATTAAAAAAACAAAGCAATGAAATTTTGATATTTATGTGCATTTTTTTTATTAAACTTTTTTTATTGACAGACAGAACAAATAATTTTTTTTCAATGTTACTGTTTTATGATAACCAAAAAAATTAAATCAGTAAATAAGCTGATGGTATATTTTTTTATACAAAATCTCCAAAAACGCTGAAAAAATAATAATTCATTACCGTAAAACTCCAACATTCTCATGTTGCAAAACTATATCCCTGACAGCTGATTTCTCAGTCTACTTTTTTTGTAACAAAAATTCAATAAAAAAAAACAATAAATTCTCATTGCCTATTTTTTTTGCTGCTGCTGTTTTTTTTATTTTAAGGTCGTTCCCATACTTTTTTTTATCCACTTAACTTTTTGATTAAGAGAGAATGAATGCACGCTTATTAATTATTTAAAGAAAATAAGTGTGAAAAAAATTTTAAGCAAAACCTTAAATTTTCTCAAATGCCTTTAAATATTATTCCCATTCCATTTTATTAATCAGATACGCCAGAGAAAAAAAAAGAAAGAGAAGGAAAACCGTTGCAACTTTTTTTTGAAAGAAATAATTTTTCCAGTTTCATTTTAAGGAAAAATTTTGATAACCATGAAGGTGAAACAAATTTTTCAGTGTTTTATTATTTTTATATTTTTATTTTTGAAGGTTTCTGGCAGCAATGAATATGTTCCATGGATTGATGTTTTGAAAGGAGGTAATAAATTTTTAAATTGATAAAGGTTGATGAAATTAGTAGAAAAAAATTTTGTCAAAATTAAAGTAACCTTAAAAAATAATAAACCAAATTCGACAAACTTTTTTAGTTTAAAAACTCCTTTATCAAAAAAATTTTTTGTTTTTTATGTTTAGTAAAAACTTGTGACAAAAAAATTCCCCGCAAAATTTGAATTTTTTCATTCCTTTTTAAACCCTTTTTTTCTTTATCACAATTTTACCAAAAATGCAATAGTAATGATTAACAAATTTTAGTTGTTAATAATGGATTAATATTTCCTTCTCGATTACCGCCATGCAGTTCCCAAAATTGTATAAATGGAAAATGTCAGCCTTTAAATGAATGTGAATGCTTTGATGGATTTGAAGGGATAAAATGTGATAGAAAAATTCCATCATTTACAAAATCTTTAACGACAACGACTCCAACGCCAGAAACAATTTCAACAACACCTAATATTAATTTTGATGAAACTACAGTTGCACCAACTTCTTTGGATAATATTAGTGAAACACCACATAACAATTTTGTAACAACTTTACCTGAAGTTACAGTAGTACCAAATAATGATGTTAAAGAAATTGTAAAATCTACAACAAATTCTGCCATAATTTCAACTTCAGCAACTGATGTTTCAACAACTTTTGTTACAACTGCTCCAGAAATTGGTAAAATTTTAAATTTTTTCCCAACAACTTTAATTACACCATTAAATTTTTCAGTTAAAATAACCCCAAAAGCTGCTACAATAGATTTAATTTCGAAATCAGATGTCACAACAACTATTTCGACTCCAAAAATCCCAACTACTTCTACAACCCCAAAAACACCAATTCCTTCCACATTATCTGATAATACAGCTTCAACTTCTGTTATTACAACAACAACAACATCACCTTCACAAAATACTTTAATTCCAAAATGTCCATTTTCTAATTACTGCAGTAAAGTTGCAAAAAATGGTATTTGTGATCTTCGATGTAATATTGCTGAATGCAATTTCGACAACGGTGATTGCATTGATAAAAATGTTTCTGTTGATAGTGATCAGAATGTTGGAAACGATTACATCCAAACTTCCACTTCAAATTCCATCAATTTCGATGAAGAAAAAGTAAAGCTTAAAATTGTATATGAAATAAATCCATCCAATTTTGATAAAACAAAAGCAACAAAATTTTTGGATAAATTTTCTCAACTTTCAAATATTCCAAATATTCATTTTTCAAAAACGGATTCTGGAGATTATGAAATTTATAAATGGACAGAAAATGGTGGAAAAGGTGATTTAATAAATCTTCAAAGTTTTTCAATGATAAATGGAGGAAATTTGGAAGGTATTGAAATATATTTTGATTTGGATTTTGGTGAATGTAAAAAATCTGATACAAAATGCAAATTTCAAAATGCTAAAGAAGTTGAAAGTTATATAAACACTGCACCAGTTTATGAGGTAATTTTAAATTTAAAATTTTTAAAAATATAAATTTTCGATTTTAGGTTACTTCTCAACTTGGTGCACCAGTTTATGAAGCAAGGGTTATTTATCCAGAAGAGAAAAAATCTGATGGAATTGCATCTATTTTAATATGGGTATTTCTTGGAATTGCAGTTGCAATGATTTTTTCTGTTGGAGTCCTTGATCGACAAACTCGAAAAAGAAATATTACTGCTGCAAATTCACATTTGAATGAATATCCAGAAAGTTAGTAAATTTTTTTTGTAAGGATGGAGGAGGCTCAAATTTCAGGTCCCAACACGCCCATCGAAATTTTGAAATAATTTTTCTGTCCAAAATCGAAATACCGAAATTTTGGTCTTGGTATTTTAGAATTTTCGATTTCGAAAACGCCAAAACACTGAATTTTTTTGAACGAAAAATAATTTTGATATTTCGGAATTTCGATTTCGGACATAAAAATAATTTCGATATTTTGAAATCGATTATATGAATTTCTATTTCGCAATACCCTCCCCCTAACCCTTCCCTCCTCATTTCTTTTGACACTAAAATTCCAAATATGCAAATTTTCTAGCTTCTTACAAACGTCGAAGATACGAAGCTGAAACCTATGACGGCCTTTACAAATTGATGCGACTTCAAAAAACTCCAGAAACTGATTTACTTGAAATCCTTCAAAGTATTTACAATATTCGTGGAATTGTTGATTTTAAAACTGAAAGAAATGAAACATTATTACATTGGGCAATTCGGCTAAATCTCTTTGAAATTTCTTCATTCTTGTTGGATAAAGTTGAAGATATCAATGCTGCAGATATCAGCGGAAATACATATTTATTTGATTCAATTAAAAATTCTGAAGCAAGTTTCAAAATTTTTCAACGATTACTTTTAATGCCCGGAATTGAAGTGAATACACTTATTGGACCAAATTTAACTCCTTTAAAGCAATGTGCAGAATGTGATTCCCTTCTTCCATTCTTTAAAATTCTTTGTTCACATGAGAAAATTAATATTCGTTCAATTGGATTTGTAAAAGATCGAAAATGTAAAAAACAAAATGTTTTGCATCATGCTGCAGGATATGGAAGTATTGAAACAATTAAATTTTTGCTTAAATTGGATTCAACAAAAAAGCAAAGAAAAACTGAAACAAATTTAATTGCAACTTTGGATGATAATGGACGGACTCCACTTGTTTATGCAATAGAATCTGAACAATGGGAAGCTGCAAAACTTTTAATTGAAAATATGAAGGGTCTTGAATTTAAAGCTGGAATTCCGGCTTTAATTGTTGCAAAAAATTGTGAAAATGAAGAAATTTATAAATTAATTGAAGCAAAAGTTCCAAAAGAAACTCCTCCAACACCTCCGCCAACAAAGAAAAAGAAAATTGAATCACCTTTGGATTTTTTGAAACCAATGGAGTCTTTTGGAATTTTACCAAGCACTTCAACAATGATTCCAATGAATAATATGGGTTATGGCATTCAACAATTTTATCCACCACAAATGTCACAAGCAATAATGAATGAACATGCTTCACCTTTGATACCTCAACAACAACATTTATCCCATCAACTACAATATCCTCAACAAAGCTTAGTAGCTTCAAGCCAACACACATCTCCAACAGTAGCATGTCAACCTCAACAACTTCCACCTCCAGGACATCATCCTCAAGCACAAGTAACACCTTCAAGCTGCCAACAACCAATGCTACAATATACCCCTCCAACTACTACAGTATCTCAATATGTTCAAAATGAACATTATTATACTGAAGCTCCAACACCACCTTCAACATCTCGACAACCCCATTTAAGTCGTATGCTTTCACAGCCATCAATTCATCAAACATCTCATCAACAACAACAACAACATGTACAATATCCACAAAGCTATCATGCTTCAATGCAGTTTATTCCAACTTCTTCTTCTACAACAACACAATTTGTTGTACCTTCTTCCCAAATGCCACAACCACATCAACAGCAGCAACAAATGCAGCAGCAATGGCAAAATCAACGAAATGAAATTCAGTATTCTCAACAAAATCCTGGACCAAGTTATACCCAACAACCTCCAATTTATTCAAATTATCAACCATATCAACCTGTACCCGTACAACAAAGACGATCATTAAAGAGATCACAAACTTTTGCATATTATCAAGATATTTCAATGCTTCAACAACAGCCCCAACAACCATACCATTATCCTTCAAATAATGTAACAACTTATGCAAATTATCATCCACAACCAGCAATGCTTCTTCCACTTTCACAACCGCAACAACAACTCCATTTTCAGCAGCAACAACCACCTACTTCAACAACAGCTTATTATCAACAAGGTTCTCAAACACTAAATCAACATCCCCAATATTCAACAATTCAAAATTATGAAACTCCTACAACATTCACATCTCCTCATTTATCTCCAATCCCAGATTCAGATACAAGCGGATATCAAACTTTATCTCCTGATCCGTTTTTTAATTTTACAAATGATAGTTTTCAATAATAGCTTTTTATTTGTTTATTTTTTTTACATTTGTTTATTTTTGTATTATTAATAAAATATTTTTGCTAAATTTTGAGTTTCAAAAAGGCATAAACTATTTTTACAGGCTTTAAATTTTAATTCAAAAAAGACAATGTAAATTTAACTTATATTTAAAAAAAAAAGAAATGGTGCAATAAAAACGCTAAAAATATTTTGTTGCATCATTTCTTTTATTTTTCTTTTATGTTTTTAATATAGAAAATGCATAGGTTGAACATTGTTTGTTGCTGCGGCACTTTTTCCGTTGCGCCCACACTTTTTTTTGATTTCATTCACAAATTTGCATAAAAATAGTGAGTTTGTACTGCGAATTCAAAAGGGTGTTCGTGTGGGCAGAATGAGCGGTTGTGGTGGTGAATGAAAAGTTTGTGTGTGGGCGCAACGAAAAAAGTATCCGCTGCTGCTATCCTTTCTGTAAATATTAAAACATTTGGAGTTCGACCTCTGCTACAAATGCCTGTCCATCTTTCATTCCTATTTCTTTTCCATTACACATTTAAAAAATGAGAGGCTAAGTATTTGGCATTTTTGCCAAAAAAACTGAAAAATGAATTAGTTTTTGTTTAATTGATCGCGACCCTTTTTTTGTGTTGTCCTTTTTTTAACTATATTCTTTTAAAAAATCTTTTTTTTAACTATATTCTTTTAAAAAATGTTTCTTGCCTTTCATTGATTGTGTTTCTGTATTATTTGTGATATCCTCATTTTTTAGCAATGAATATCGGAAAGAAATTCTTATCAGCCACATTAAATACAAGGAATTCATTAATGCCAGGAATCTGTGATAAATTTTTTGTTATTAGTGGTCGAGGATTTCTTCATTCTTCATCTCTTTTACTTGGTCCAAATAAAAATGTAAAATCTCTTTAAATGCAATATATTATGACATTTTTTATTTTTAGTTTGGAAACAGTAAACAAAATAAAAAAACGACAAGTGATAAATATTTTGTTATTGGTGGAAAACTACGAAATTTAGATGATGTTAAAGAATCACAATCTACCTCAAAAATATATGATATATATTATCAAATTTTAAGACCCTTTGAACGCTTTGTAAATGGAAAAGTTTATGTAAGTTGAATTTGTTTAAATAAAGTTTGATAAAAAAGAGTATAAAATATAACTAAAATAAGCAATGTGTTTAATGATTCCTTTTGCATTAATTCATTGGTTTTAGAGCAATTTAGTGTACCCGTTTTTTAAAACAATATTCTTGACTTTTGGGCTTTTTTTGTCAATACCAATATTTTGTTCCGGGGGTGTTGGACCAATGTTTGGACCAGTGTTTTGGCCGCGGAGATAATTCAACATGGCATAATTCTGCTGAAAAAAGACAGAATATTTATTTTGGAATATAATATTTCATGAATCGTATATTGTGAATGTAATAATTAGTAACGCAAAAATCACCATAAAATTGTTCAGAAAGTAAAAATATTGTAAAAATATTGAAGCATACATTTTTTGTGAAAGTTTTATTGAGAAAAAACAATCAGAAAGCAAGATTCCAGCAAGATTTTTTCAGCACGGATAATTTGTATACAACGTTTTTCAAAAAATTTTTATTCAAAACTCAACATTTGTGCATGATTGATCTGACATGATCTATAGATAATTTTTTAATTTTTTTTTGTTGGATTAAGTAAATCTATGTGTTTCCTATCTGTTAGACACATATTTACTGATATAAATGATTTATTTTGCATTTAACATTAAATTTTCATTTTATCATGGAAAAATTTTGTAGTAAAATTCCATATATTTTCGTTTAATTTTTTTCTATTTTTGGTCATGTAATTAATTATTTTTTTTTTATGGATTTAATTTTTTTATTCCTGAAGCGAGGTTTTTACAAAATTCCAAAAGTGGTAACAATGGATAGAGGTGAGTCAAAAAAACCATGAAATACTATTTTTATCTCCATTTATTCTTTTTTTAATCTAAAAAATACCAAAAATACCTTTAAATTACAGTAATCTGACTAGTTTATTCAATGTTTTTGAAACTTCATTGTTACAATTAAGAATTAAAAATATCTTTATTATTTTATTATTTCATCTAAAGAGGAATTTCCACAAAAAAATGTACCATTTCTGTTTCTTTGTTGTCCATCGACAAAATGATTGAAATGTCTAAAAATGTCAAAATTTATTATAAATGTTAATTAATAAATAAAATACCCTTGAAAAATGTCGACAAACATATAACATTAATTCTTTAGGAGTTGTATCAGGTTTCATTAATTGATATACGCAATTAATATCTTGAAAAAGTTCTTCCAAAAGTTGATTAGTTTTTTTGCATTCTTCATCAATTCGATCTAATAATATTGCCATTTTATGGGCTTGCTAAAAGAAGAATATAAATGCATATTAGTTGTATCAAATAAAAATAGCCATCTATTCATATGAAAAATTCAACAAGACTGGAGCATTTTTGTCTTTGATATTTTAAAACAGGCAATTATCAAAACCATTTTTCTGATAAAACATAAAATTTTTGAATTCAACAAATTTTTCAATAACCTCAAATGTACAAGAATGCTTCCCCCTTGAATGCCCGATTTATATGTTCAATTTCTTTTAAAAATTTTTTCGCCTTTGCTTTTTTAAATGCCGAAAACTTTCGTTTAAAATTTAAAAAAGAAGCTTTCAAACAACAAAGTTATGACAACAAAAAATGGCATATAAAAATAATATCTACCTTTGTTTTGGAAAAATTTTGTCTGACAAATGGAATCCTAAATGTTTTATCGGGTAATTATGAAATGTTCGTTCAATTCAAGTTAGCATCCAAAGGAATGTGCACCGCTTTTTCAAAGTTGTGCAATAAATATAATTTTGGTACCGAAAAATGCAGAATCTTAATATTAATACGAATTAGTAAAAAAAATTATTAGGTAAAATGCTGATAAAAATGATAAAGAAAAAATGAAACTACCGTAATTTTTTTATCCGAATTTTTTGCCCCTCCATTCCCCAATTTGAAATTGTGCCTATCAGATGCAGAATTTTTTTCTGAGTCAGATGAAATAAAAAATAAATGTGCGAAAGTGAGCGGTTAACATTTTATTACACAAAAACAAAAAGTCGCAAATTGTCTCTGCACGTCTCTACACATACAAAAAAGTATTTTGATGATTTCAAAAAAGCGGCAAAGTTTTAAAACTACCGGCGTATATTTCTTTAACTTCATGAAAACGATCTCTTTTTTTAAAAATAAAGGGAAAATCAAACTTCTCATACTTTTTTCTAGTCACTGTATTGTGCATTAAAAATAAGAACAGCTCTAAAAATAAGTTTTATTGTAACAAGAGAATTTTAAATAGTATAAAATTTAATCAATAACAATTTCAGGAATTTCAATGTCATGGATCATTTGAACAATTTCATCATCAGTCAAACGACCTTTATGAGGAAGAATTTTGATAGATTCAGAATTTCCATTTCTTGTGTCAACAGCAGAAACATATAAAATTGCATTTTCATCAACTTTAAAATTAATTTCAATACTAGGAACACCTTGTCGAGCAGGA
>JAQIXH010000657.1:0-11838 GCA_034700145.1 Panagrolaimus detritophagus | reverse complement strand
GGTGCACATCCGCCACCACAAGGGGGTGGAGGTCTAAAATTTCAGAATTCATTAAAATCATTATATTTAGGATAAAAGAGAAACTTACGGAGCACCACATCCACATCCACCGCCACCACCACCGCCGCCAAAGAGAAAACCTTGAGATGGAAGAATAATAGCAAAAATTGCAACAAGAAGAATGTAGAAGAATTTCATGGTTACTTTTTTAGATGAGAACAGAAATGATTCAGTGAAGAATGAAAAAAAAAATTTTACTTTTTATACATTTTTTTCATAAATGACCTTGTGGCCAATAACCTGATCCTACGTGATAAAAAGATAAAGAAAAGCTGTAAAAAACTTTCAAGGAGAATCTTCGTCCTTTTGCCAAAAAAACAGGATTTAAAACCATAAAAGTTGCATAATTATTTGTTTTTATTCATCAAAGAAATTATTCATGTAGAAAAAAATCATAGGACACTTTTTTTTCGAATTCGCAGAACAAATACGTACTCTGAACATTTATTTCTTTTGGCACTTTTAGAAATAAACTGAGTAAGCAAATGGTATATGAGTTTTGCAACGAATTCTTTATGTTGTTATTATCAGGCTATTAATTAATTAATTGCTCCAAAACTTGGACACCACTTTTTTCATATCTTTTTTCAGTGTGAAATATATTTGTTTTATGAATTACATTTTGCATAAATATCAAAATAAAAAATTCACTGAAATTTATTAAAAAGAAAAATGGATATTTATTATCACGGAGCTGAAAGCGGTTTTTTAAAATTTGTTTTTAAACAAAGGACTCAACTCAAAAAAGATTAGAAATACCTTAAAAGAGGAAGATTACATTTTGGTTGTCTGAGAGTTTTAATTCCGAAACACAAACTTCAAGCCTAGACTTTTCTTTTTTTGAAGAAAGATTGAAGTAGTATCTTTTATTCAAGTATAAAAAAATTTATTTTTGATATGGGCTTTATAATAAGATGAAAAGCAGCAATTATCATCAAATCTTTGATAAAAAAAACAAAAGAGTAAGAAAAATATTAATGATGAATATTTTCATTTAAAAAGAAAGAAGATCCTGGATTTCACGCGTAGGAAGATAACAACACAAAAAAATCTTTACCGAACACACTCTTTTCTTATGTCAAATGTAAGTATTTTTTCCGGTTACTTCCCTGTTTAACATGTTTTTTTTGCAAAAAATGTGTATTGATAATTTGTAAACCGGTATTTTTCACTACATCCTGGACATTATCAAATCCATGTAGCGACTATATAAACTCTGTCGTTTTCTTAGAATTCATCGTCTAGTCTTGTATTAGCCTTCATCATGAAATTCTTGTACGTTATTGTTGTACTTGTTGCTCTTTTCGGCAGTTCAGCTGCATTCGGCTTCGGTGGTGGCGGCGGTGGATGTGGAGGTGGATGTGCTCCGTAAGTTTTCACCGCATTTTGTATTCGATTTACTTAATTTAATCTCTTTAGTCCACCACCTCCTTGCGGTGGCGGATGCGGCGGCGGTGGTCTTCCACCACCACCCTCATTCGGTGGCGGCGGCGGATGCGGAGGTGGATGTGGTGGAGGCGGTGGCGGATGTGGTGGTGGCTGTGGCAAAAAATAAATCAGTGGTCATTAAACAACAATCACTCATGTCAACAATGTTATTCTTCTCTATTATTTGTAATTCATGTGTGAAACTTGTTTATTTTAAACATTTTTATCTGTTCGGATGTGCAAATAAATTTTAATTTTATCAGTTCTTTTTTTGCATTTTTACAGCCTTTTGTAGCCATTATAAGCAAAAAAATATTAAAGAGTCTTCGTTTTAGTACACCCAAATATCTGTGTTATTAAGTAAAACGGACATTCATATTTTTCTTACATAAGAAAAGATTTTTGGATTTTAAGGAAAATTATCGACATCTCATTAAAATTACAACAAAAGTATATCCTACATATAACATAGCCTGATAATATAAACATAAAAAATTCGTTGCAAATTTTTTATGTTTATAAAAAATATTTGAAGTTATTTAAATAATTTAATCCCTTAATTTTTCATATTTTTATAATGAATAACGTCAAATCAAGTTTTTTTTCATCAGCGTGTTTCTTTTATCAATGCATAACAAATGCATCCTTTTTAACTTTTTCGTCTTGATCAAATCATAAAATTAAATCTAGATTTTCTTCGTGTGTAATTTTTTTTATTGTTCTTTTGAAAGAAAAAGAGCACAATTAATCAAATCTTTTTATTTGGTAGATCTTTGTTGATTACGTCGAAGTTTAAAAAAATAATTTAATTATAAATCCATTGACAGAAAAGCTTTATTTTACAAGTTTTATTTTGTCCAAAAAATTTGCAAAAATAAGCAAATCCAGAAATTTCATGCCCTAAGGCGGTGTCATCATTTGAGGATGCTCTTCAAAAAATTTATCCGCAATTGTGGTCAAAAAAACCAGGATTATAATCAAGTTTGGATCGTTTTTGGGTACATCCTTATCCACAAAACAACGTATTTAAGGATATTGGGAAATGGTGTTGTTGACATTGCTGCTTTTCAAAAATGCTTTTATAACTATGGTTTCTGAATCGTAATTTTGGATACAAAGATATTACTTTTTAAATTCAAAGACCCAGTTTAATCCGTTTTTTTCATTCTAACTTTTATCATCATTTTTTGTGTTTTTTAAAGTAGTATTTCGCTTATTGGCTAACTATCTTGCCACTATTTAATGTTTTAATAAAGCTATATTACATTTCAGAATCATGATTTCAACAAAATTCCTCCTCTTCCTCATTGTCATCTTTGCAGTCTTCTCTACAGTTGCTGCCCAAAATAGCTTTGCATATTGTGGTAAGTTAAAAAAAAAGATTTCGAAAATTTTATATTAAATTCCTCTACCATGTTTAGCACAATACAATGAATATTTGTGCAAACTTTGGGAACCCATTGATCGAAGCTGCAGATGGTGTCCAGGTATGGGACAATGTGCACCTTATTGTATCCGTTAATTTAATATATGTCACAACACTAACTTTAAATTTTTGAAAAAAATAAAGATTTTGGATAAAAGTTCTTCCATTTTTTCTTGTTTGTCCATTTCAGTAAATTTATCGCGAACAATCTTTCCTTGATTAAAAGTCGATTCCTGGTTGAATTAAAAAAAGCTATATTACTTTTATTTTTTTTATAAAATATTTTTACGAATCTATAACAATAATTAAGTAATCCCAAGTTTTAAAAGATTAGTGGATAAAAACGGAAGATAAACAGACCAACATTTTTAAAAACAATTTCTTAAGTAATTCATTTGCGCACTTTCTTCCCTCAATAAAACAAAAGCTACGTAACTTCAAAAAAGTCTTCTTTTAAGTATTTTCAAAAGTTTAGTTAAGAAACATTGTATTAATCATCTTATTTGACTCGAAAAATCATATTTTAGTCTTGCAAACAGAAAAATCGGGAAAACACAAAGTAAAAAATTGCAAAATAAAACATGCTACGCGAATTTAAATAATGAAAAACAAAAAAAACCAACCGGATTTTAAAAAAAAGAATGATTTTTTTAAAATCAAAGATTTAAAAAATTATTCATCTTTCGCCACCATTTGTTAAAAATAGAAAGTGTGAAGCAGTGATGAATCACAGCGGCTTGCCTTTAAAGATAGTTTCATTAAAATAAATTTCCTAACCTTCCGTAGAATGATTTTGAATAGAAAAAAATATAAATGTGTCAAAAAAAGTGCAGTATAAAACTAAATTTATTTTTCCGTCAAAAGTATAAATTGCAAATTTAAAAACAGTATAAAGCACTTATATAAATAGAGGTTATAATTGTCGGAAGAGAAGGGGAAAGGGAAATTTGATGATGGAAATTATTTGCCGCATCCACATGAAGGTGGTGGTGGTGGACTAAAATGATATTATATATTAGAATCAAGTAAAAGTTTTAATAAAACCCATTTTAAAATCTTAGATTAGAAAACTTACGGAGCACATCCACATCCACCGCCGCCACCACCGAAACCAAAAGCAGCAGAGCTTCCAATAAGAGCAACAAAGACGACAAGAATATAAAGGAGCTTCATGATAAAGATATCAATGATATTACTTTTGATTTTCAGCTTCCATTTATATACTTTTTTTTGATATCCGTATTCATCCTATTATTTATATTTCTTTGAACATTACTGATAAAATATTATGTAGTCACTTTCTGAACAGTGGTTATTATCATTTAGGTCATTTGATATCCTTTTTGGTGACAAATATTTCCTTTCACTAAAATTTCTTTTCTTTGTAAAATCATAAAACAAAGACAAAAACTAGTAATTAAAAAACCATTAAAAACGGATATGCCCTATTTTTGCAAAATGTGTATAAATGGAAATCTTAAAATTTAAAATTATTATTATTGATATATTCACAATGAAATTCCTTTACATTCTTGTCATTTTTGCTGCCCTTTTCGGTAGCTCTGCAGCTTTTGGCTTTGGCGGTGGCGGATGTGGATGTGCTCCGTAAGTTTTCTAATCTAAGATTTTAAAACAGATTTGACAAAATATAATATCATTTTAGTCCACCACCACCACCTTCATGTGGATGCGGCAAATAATTTCCATCATCAAATTTCCCTTTCCCCTTCTCTTCCGACAATTATAACCTCTATTTATATAAGTGCTTTATACTGTTTTTAAATTTGCAATTTTTAATTTTTGAATGAAAGAAAGATAAATTTTGTTTTACATTACTTTTTGCAATAAAATATCATTTGGTTGAAGTTAAAGGCACTTTTAAAACACTATTGTTACCCTACTTTTCAATGAATCTTTTTATTCGTTAGTATTCTTAAATTTTGCATTAAAAGTGTTGTTCAGAGTGAATTAGCAATTTAAGATTTAGTTGTTAACACAAAATACATATCGACCACAGAAGTACTGAATATCAAAAATTTTAGTAAGCGGTATTATTTGATTTATTGCAGTTTCGTGAATGTTATATGATTTGCTGTAGTATTTTAAGTTATAAGTTTTCAAACAAATGAGTAATTTACTTTATTATTTTTAAATTCACATTTTCTTCCGTGTATTGATTGAAATATCTTTTGAACCCCCAAAGTGATAGATTTTTATTAACAAATTTTTGCCTTTTTATGGTTCAGTTTTTTGGTTGAGGTTCAACAAACTAGCACTTTTAATTACTTTGTTTTAACAAAATTAAAGTCCAACTGTTCTATTAATGAAATTTTTAAAAAACGCCATAACAAAGCGTTAACTTTTTGCTTGTTTTTCAATAATTCTTTGGACTTGATATGCACAAAAACGAAAAAGAAAAAGCACACTTCAACCATAAAATTTTATACCGCTTTTGTCTAACAAAAATAATATGATGAATTAAATGATTTTATTTTTTCACAACGAAATGCTTATCAGTGTTTATATTTACCTCTTTCAAGCCGCTTCCCCTTTTTAGAGAATCATTTAAAATGCTCATTTTCGAGACTCTAAAAAGTCATCTACAACTTTGAAAAATGTCAAGTTCTCAAATCATATTTTTATTTGTCCTAATTTTAGCTGTTTCAACGGTTGAAATGTCTTCAGAAATCCCCGAAAAATTTTTTGGAAAATTTAAACTTGATAAAAGCGAAAATTTTGATGCTTATTTAGAAACTAAAGGTAAAAAGATTTACGGGGCCCATAGATAATTTACAAAGTTTTTTATAGGCTTAAATTGGTTTCTTCGTAAAATAATTTGCATGTCATCTGTTAGTTATGTTTTTAAAAAGGGAAGTGAACCAAAAAAATATACACAAGTAGTATTTTCAAAGAAAACTATTGAATATCCTAATTGGAAACTTGGTGAAACTTTTGAAGGCGAAGGAATGGATGGAACCAAGCATAAGGTTTGTAAGAACATGTCTGAACACTAAAGATAAAAGTTTTGAATAAATTCAGATTTTATAAAACCCTCTTATTTCAGATTACTTTTACAATGCATGATGAAAATACTCTTGATGAACATCATGATCGATATGAAATTGAAGGTGATAATCAAGAACTTTATCATTATACTCGAGAAGGTGATTATCTAGTTCAGACTATGAGCAATAAAGGTGTTACTGCAAAGCGTTGGCACAAACTTGTTCAAGAAAAAAAATAAACAAAAGCTATCATAATTATTCATGTACATATATAAATATTTTTTTCTAAAATGTAAATAAATTATTTAATCAATCTTTTATGAATTACAAGATGCTGTCATGATTTTGAAAAAAATCTTTTGATTATTACAAAAAAAAAGTTTATTTCACCGGCTGAATACATTACTAAACAAGACAAAAATTTTTTTTACCAAGTATGTACAAACAACAATTTTTGTTTTTAAGTATCATAAGAGATGTTTATTTACCACATCCACATGGTGCTGGAGGAGGGGCACGTCCACATGAAACTGGTGGTGGTGGAGGTGGTGGTGGAGCACAGCCACATGCCGGTGGGGGACTAAAATATTGTAAATGTATTAGTTTGAAGCACACAAAGGAAAAATGGCAAGTTATAACTATATATTTATTTCTTAAAGCTTTATGCTTTATCCAAATTTAATAAAATCCTTTTATTATTTATTTAAGTATGAGAAAACTTACGGAGCACATCCACAACCGCCACCACCAAAACCAAAAGCTGCAGAGCTACCGAAAAGAGCAACAAAGACAAGAAGAATGAAAAGAAATTTCATGGTACAAAATGAATGAATGACAAATGTTAGTCAGTGAAGATATGAAAAGTATTTTGCCCTTTTTATACCCACAAAATTTTTTTAATGTTTGATGTTGCAAAAAGATAAAAATTTCGCCCAAAGAAAATTATATTCATAAATTGTTTTATTAAACTAGTTTCATAAAAAACTTAATTTTATTCAAACAAAGATTACACGATCTTTTGTTTTAGGAAAAAAGAGAAAAAAGTTGATATCCCTTTCTTCGTGACCATAAAACAAAAAAGTGTACTTCGTGGTTGACTGTTTGAAATTCACTACTTTCAAAAAAGATTGCTGATACTTTTGGTCATTTAATTTTTCGCTGATGAAAGATGTCTGAGAAATAGAAAAATGTCTTTGTTGGGCTTTTCTAAATTTTTTAAAAATTTCCAATTTTTGCCTATGAAGGTTGCAATGAACAAAACATATTCTTCGAATTCTAAACTCCATCAAAATGCATAAATTTAAATAAAATTTTGTTAGATTCGAAAGACAGTATTTTTGACTACATGCATTATTTAGATTTAAATTAACATTTCAGTATCCGCTATTTAAATCCTTTAGAATTGGCTTTTGTTTATCTATTTTGAAAGTTTGGGTTTTTGTCTGTCTTTTCCTAAAGTCTTTATCATATTCAAATCTTGCATTACTATAATGATAAATTTTCAATCTATGTTTTTATCTTACAAAACCTGTAAAGTCCTAAAATATTGAAATATTTTTTTAATACCGTTACAGTAATCTTTAAAAAACAGTTTTTCAAACAATATTTGAAAGACAAGAGAGTTTCCTTTTAAAATATTTTACAAGATAATTTACAAATAATATAAATCTTTGACATTTATTTGGCTTAAAATCAACTGCACTTTTAAAAGATTGAAAATTAAATAATTTCTGCGTGTAAAACTTTTTTCATTTTCTCGAATGAAAATTTGTTTTCTGGGGTCACAACATTTGAGTTCTAAAGTCTGAGATATTGGTTGTGTTTAAACCAACATTAATGTTCATAACACAAGAAATATTTTATGTTTAATGTTTTTTCATGAAACAATTCTTGGTTTATTTCTTTTATACAGTATTTTGGTTTTCGTTTATATTTGTGAGAAACAAAAAAATGACAGAATGAAAACAAATTTATTGGCACTTTTTTCATATGATATCAACATAGATTACACCATAATATTTACAAACAACAATGAAAAATATCACCAGATTAATGGCCATTTCAATGAGTGATGGTTTATTTTTTGCCACATCCACCTCCACAACCGCCGCTACATCCGCCACCACATCCACCGAATGATGGTGGAGGGGGAGGAGGGGGGAGTTGAGGAAGAGCTAAACCGCCGCCGCCGCAGCCACATGGTGGTGGGGGACTAAAAACAATAAATGGATTACTTTTGAAATCAAATATTATTTGAGACATTGCTAGAAAAATAAGTACTTACGGAGCACATCCACAACCGCCACCACCAAAGCCGAAAGCAGCTGAACTGCCGAAAAGAGCAACAAGTACAACAATAACGTACAAGAATTTCATGATGACAAGTATTTGCCAGTAAAGATTTGGAAAAAATTTTTTGGCTTTTTATAGTTTTTATAAAAACTTGTTGCAAATATTTTCTCGACATGGAACTGGTTTTTTTTAAGAGCATTTTTTATTAAACTCAAGGTAATCAGTAGTCTTGGGGGAATAAAACATGATTTGCCTTTTTTTGATATAACTAGATAAACTGGATAAACTGGGATATTATTTAAAGATTTAACGCCCCGTTAAAGGTATCGTCTGCGATATAAAGTGTAGATAAGAAAAATGAAAGAATCAATCTTTGAATTCAATAATTTTTCAAAGACATTTTTGATTTCTTCAAACGTTAAAGTTTATTTCAAATATGTTAACTTTGAACAAAACGTTTAACAGTTGTTTAAAAAATTACGTTTGAAAGCTCAAAAAATTTACAGGGCGTATGTTTAACAGCTTTTTATGATTGGAACTGTTGTATAATTAGAAAGAATCTATTTTTGACACTTATGACTGAGATTGTGTAAAAGGTTTATTAAAAGAAATATAATACATTTTTCAATTATGCTTTAACAAAAAAATACATAAGAAATTGAAAATTCTAATGATGTCCTCCACGTCCCCGTTCACGACTGCGGTCATGCCCACCATGGCCTCTTTCATTACTACGATCACGTCCACCTCCATGTCCTTGATTATGTCCACGTTCTCGGCTTCTATCATGATGTCCTCCAGCCATTACTGCTCCCAAGATAACCAAAAGAAGAACAAAAATAGCGAGGAATTTCATTTTGGTTTTTTTCGCTGTAGTGCTCAAATTCTATCCATTTTCCTTTCTCTTATATATTAAAAAAACTGTTCCGTTCCACTATAATTGTAAAACAAACCTTCTGAAAAGTGATGAAAAAATATTGCGTGTAACAAGGTTATTGCGTTAAAAATAATAACAATGACCACGATCTTTAAAACTTCAATACAAATAAACAAGTTTCATTTAAAAATGTTGTTCTGTTGTGTTGTAATTACATTGTTGTGCAAATGATACTAGTCCTATATTTCTTCTACGTAAAAAAAATGACATGTAAAAATTAAATAAATATATTTTAAATTAAACCATCTCTTTTTACAAAGATTAAACTGTGTTTTATTCTAAATGGATTCAATAGTTATAAAATGCAAAATGACTTTTTTTTAAAAAAGAGAGAAAATAGTACAAACACCAAGAATTTAATAATTAAAATTTTTTGAAATTTGCAATCTTACATACATTTGCGAATAAAAAATTTTATATTTTTTTCATTTGCTTCACACGTTTTTTTTATTGTTCTATTGTTCTTTATTTGCATAAACATTTTACATAATTAAATTTCAAATTTTATGAAAAGAAACTCTTAACAATTAATTAAAAACAGTTTTTTCGTATACTATATAAAAGTAAATTAATGATGTCCGTGTCCATGTCCATGTTCGCGACTACGATCCCGTCCTCCACGTTCACGGCTGCGATCTCGTCCACCTCTTTCACGGGATCTATCACGGCCTCGTTCATTGCTTCTGCCTCTTCCTCCCCGTTCACGACTACGTCCGCCATGCCCACGTTCACGGCTTCGATCATGATGACCATGACGTTTTACAAGTGAATGAATATTATCACTATAAACTTTTGATAAAAGATAATATAAATTTATATGGAATGGAATGGCTATAAGAAGTACAGTATCCTTATCTACCAAAAAATAATCAACTCAAAAACAACAACTTAAATTGGCTGGTTTTTTAAGTAATTCTAAAATTTGTTAATCAGCAAAAAATACATTGTTAATAAAATAAAGGAGAAAAGTTAAATCATATGGATTTGAAGGGCTTTTCGAAATAACAAAAATAAATTTACCTTTCTGCGATGCATGCAGCCAAAATGCATAAAAATAAAAGTGTAATTAACAAAAGCCGCATCTTTTTTCTTTTAGCAAAATTCAACAATGTTTAATTCTATAAAGTTTCATTTCATTTGTTTCCCTTTTATACTATTGTTTTACGCCCACGTTCCACCCAAATTATTTCTAAAAAAAAGGACAAATAAACAAAATTTTTTATTTTTAATGTGTCTGCCAGTGATAATCACCAATTGTATTGACAAAAATTCAATTTTGTTACATAAAAGTTGATAAGTTTAAAACCTGAAACAAACGTGTGCAAATACTATGCCGAAACAGAAGAAGATTTGGGGATAAATGCGTAAAACATGTTGATATGGTCCCATGTATAAACAAGCTACAAAGAAAAGTTTATTATCATGCAGCACAAAAAATTTAGTTGACAAATTTAAACATTTTTTACAAACATTGTGTTAGGATACATTAAAGATGCGCTTTTTAAGATGAGACAGGATTAAAAGAATCTAGCATCCACCGCATGCAGGAGGAGGTGGAGCACATCCGCCACCGCATGGAGGTGGTGGAGGTGCACATCCGCCACCACAAGGGGGTGGAGGTCTAAAATTTCAGAATTCATTAAAATCATTATATTTAGGATAAAAGAGAAACTTACGGAGCACCACATCCACATCCACCGCCACCACCACCGCCGCCAAAGAGAAAACCTTGAGATGGAAGAATAATAGCAAAAATTGCAACAAGAAGAATGTAGAAGAATTTCATGGTTACTTTTTTAGATGAGAACAGAAATGATTCAGTGAAGAATGAAAAAAATTTTTAGTTTTTATACATTTTTTTTATAAATGACCTTGTGGCCAATAACCTGATCCTACGTGATAAAAAGATAAAGAAAAGCTGTGAAGCAAAAAAAAGGATCCAAAGTCATAAAAAACGCTTTATTTTTGTTTTTTCGTATTAAAAAATTGCAGTTAAAACCAGTTAAATGTTCAATGAAGCTAAAAATTATGACTCATTGAAGGCGTTAGTTTTTATAGCAACTTTCTTTTTATCTTTTATAAAAAAAAGCTATTATTTATTAAAATCAGTTGATTTTTTTCGGTTATTTGTTTAATTTTATGTTAATGGGTTGTACAGTTTTTGTACGTCAGAAGATTGGATGGAAACGTTCATCAATTTATTTCATTTCTTTCTGTTAATTTCTATACACGGCAGTAATTCAGAAATGATTTTTAATAGAAATTCCTAGTAAAATGGAAAATTTTTTATCTTATAGACTACCTTTGACACGGCAATGAACTAATTTTATTCAATCATGTTATCTCAAAAAATGCAAAACTTTTGACATTTGCAAACGTTTAAAATTAAAAACTATGTTTTAAGCACATGACAAAAACATGTACTTTTATAAACCAAGGCTGTTGGCCATTTTATAAACCAGTTCAATACAGTGATTGCAAATATTTTCCAGTTCACAAAATTTGTTTTTAACCTTTGAATGTTCAGCGCATTCAAAGAGCAAAACAGATGGATTCTGTAATATGAAAAACAAATTTTTAACAAAAAGAAAATAACTAACTTTATATGGATAACAAGGGCCTTGATCAAGAAACCATTGTCCAAGGATGATTTATATTTTTGCAATTGTGCTCTCTTTTTAATCCAGTTT
>JAQIXH010000656.1:0-11843 GCA_034700145.1 Panagrolaimus detritophagus | reverse complement strand
AAAAATAACGAAAGTTTTTTTTATTGGATGCTGTTGAGAAACATTTCGCCAGAGTTCGTTTCATAAAATTTCCCTTTCGATTCGATGTGATTTGTTGCTGTATTTCATAATTAAATAAAATATTAAAAAAAATTGATGGAATAATCTATTTCAAATCCGCTGATGACCTTACACGCGTTTAATCATGTTTTTTTTGAATTAAACGATTTTAACTATTCTAAATGGGATAAAGACTTTTAAAATAAGGTTTTTTTCAGATTACTTAAACAATGTTAAAAAAATCCCGTTAGATTTCTAAAACTGCATTAAAAACATTGCAGTAAATAAATTTCGTTCAATTGTCACAGACTCAAATCTAAAGCATAATTAATTTTGTTATTTTTTTCATGGGTGCTACAAAAAGATACAAAAAAAACCGCTGCATTTTACAAAAAAGTCAGCTCCAATGAATGCCTCGGACTCCGCGAAAAAATTTATTACATCTACGACTTTAAGTCTAAAAATGGGAAAAATTACTGCAAAAAATAAAAGCTGTCGAAAAAAATATTTAAATGTATGTTTTTAAAATTGCTTCAAAGCTGTTGCTTTTTTTTCTTAAAATAATCGAAATCAAAATTACTTTAAAAAAATGGCATTTTTCATTTTAAAGTTTTTTTGAAATTGCATGAACCTGACAATCGCGTTCTTTTCTTTTTTTCTAATTTTCAGATTCATGTAAAAAACACGTTTAAAAAATAAATTAAAAAATAAATTTTTATTGTGAAAGAATTGTTTTTGTAAAACACTTTAATATTTTTCTGTTAATAAAAATGTCATTGGTTTTCCAAAAACTCAATTTGAAATATATTTCTTTTGTTATTTTGCAATTTTTATTATTTTTTGGAATATTCGGTTTTGAAAAATAAAAACATTATGCATTTCCAAGGGATACAAAGAGTTGATTTTGTCAAAAGAAGCTAAGTTTCATCTTTATGCAAAAAAATTTGTTCCTAGCAACAAAGATGGAAAGAAAAAGTTCCATATAAAAGAGATTTGTTTTTCTTCAAAAATACATCAGTTTTTCTTTTCTTCTTTTTTAAAGAAAATCTGAAAATGGTTATCCTTTTTCTTTTCTATTTTTTATCAGTTATTAATACATTCGCACAAGAAACGACATTGCGAAATGTAAACCAATGGTATATTTCTAGAGGTAAGAAAATGGATTCAGAGCTAAATTTTAAATAATTTAGTGATAATAAAATAACATAAAAAAAATCTAATAAATGTGGTTTTAGGTGATGAATTCAATGCAATTTGTTCAAGTTTTCCATCCGTTCCATCAGGAATTAGTGTATTTGCAGCAATATGTAAGTTTTAAAGGAGGCGAACTTTTTGATCCATTTTTTAAAAAAGAAGGATTTCGAAATATTTCCTTTTTTTTCAACCCTTCGATATTCGTGATCAGGCAAACTCTTGAAACGAGAAAATATTTCCTTTGTTAAAAAAATAAAAACAAAGGAGATATTTTTTGGTTTCAAGAGTTTGCCTGATCACGAATATCGAAGGGTTGGAAAAAAAAGAATTATTTCGAAATCCTTTTTTTTAAAAACGGATCAAAAAGTCCGCCTCATTTACTTTTTAAAAAAACAGCTTTAAGAGACGTTGGAACATAAGATTTAAATTGAGCGACACATAAAAACTGTCTTATTAAATTTTTCTTCACAGTGCAACTAAAAGATTGAAACAAAATTTTTTTCAATAATTTTAATAAAAATTTGTAAAAAATTTTAAAATCAATCAAACCTTTGAAAAAACAAAAAAATCAGGTCAAACTTCTCACAGTTCTGCTTTTTTAATGTCCAGAATTTAAAGAAAAATATGTAAAAAAATAGTAATCGTTTTAGTATTTTTTGATTTTCTCAAAAAATTTTTAATTTGAAATAAATTCAAATTTTTTTATTAAACTGTTTTTGAAACCAGGACTTTAATAAAAAAAATATCCAATCATCTTTGGCATTTCATTTTTCCATTTTTGAATAATTTCGTCTAAGATTGGTTGTAATTCTTTGTTTAAAGGCGAATCAAAATTAACGACGGTTGTTTCGTTTTGTTCTGCATTATTTTGGATAAATTTTAATAAATCTTCTCCTTTAAATTCTTCTTCAGGATTTTCACAATCAAAACAAATGCATAAATATAAATAAACAAATTTAGTTTGTAACAGAATTTCACTTAATTTTTCAAGCACCTCGTTTGAATAATTTGTTGCCCAAGAATGACAAATTAAAGAAGAAAGATTTGGCATTAATTGAAGTTTAAGCAATTCTGGTAGATTAACTTTTGTATGACCAATCCATGAATATTCACCAATTGTGAGTTTTTGTAATTGTTTTTCAGAAATAAGTAGCACAAATTCATTTAAGCTCAAAATGCTTTTATAAAGTTCTAAATCTTTTATTGAACAGCGATAAAATTTAGGAAATATTTCTTCTTCAAAAATGTCCGTACAAAATTCTATAATATCAAGTCTGCCAGTATACCACAATATATGTTGCAGATTAATATAATTTGTTGTTGTTGTACTTTCAATGTTTTCTCCTCCATACCATGGTAATTGGCACCAATCAAAAGAAATTTTTGCGTACGGCATTACTAAAACAGATTTCTTTGAATAAAAGTATTTGCATGTTTGATATAATTTCCATAGTCCATTTGGTGAAGATGGATTTTTAAGCAGTGAAGAAATTAAATCAGGCGGAAATGAAAAACATTGTTTTCGAGGAGAAATAAATGTATACTTCATATTATCAACATTTTCTGCTTTAGATGTTGAAGACATTTTAAAAACTAATGGTATTTTTAAAAACGTATTTTATTGCAAAAAGTTCTGTTGTAGCAAAAATAAAAAAGCAACCAGAAACCAGTGAGCAAAATGTAAAATAAAGCGTAAAAAGCCGGATGTAAGCTATAGAAAGTTGGAGCATAAAAAAAAGGCAAGCTTGAGCAAGAATGTAATTTCTTCGACAGGAAGAGAGAAATATAGTGTGTATCCTTTAAAACGGAGGACAATATACATTGAAAAAAATTTCTTCAAAAATGGGACCGTTGAAAGGAAGGAAATGCCGCGGTTTAAAAAAATATTAGAACAATGCCCATCATTTTTGCAACATGATGGGCAGAAAAGGGACGACAAAACAATTTTTTTTAAATTATCTGACATAAATGCTGTTTTCGACAACTCCCAAATGCAAAAAGTGTTGGAAAAAAGCTGTTAGTTCAAAAATTTGCATATTTTGAATTTTCCCATAAAGTCCCATAATAAATTTAAAATATGCATAATTTCACAAATTTGTTTTTTACAAATTGTTTAATATCTTACGACTTAAATTAACAATTGGATTTAATTAAAAAGGACAAAATTGAGGATACGATTCTGGAATATAATTTATTTCACAAAAAAGAGACATCAATAAACTAAAAAACCAAAGTTTGTCAAATATTTTATTTTACCAAAAAAAGCTTGCAAAACAAAATAAAAATTTTTAAATTTCAAACTTTGAGAGAAAAAAACTAATTATTCAGAAAAACAAAAAAAGGAAACAAAATTTATTTTAAAACAATCAAAACAGGCAATTCGGTATTGAAGAAATCACGTTTCTTTATTCAAATCTTTTCAAAAAATTTTGGCTTTAATCTTTTCAAGGTTTCAGAATCTTTTTTCATAACTGTTTGACGTTTGCAATGCGTTGCAAGAATTTGCATATCTTCAAAGTAAGCTAAAAAAATACGCAGTTATTTGGGTTTAACGATTTAGTAAAATACTTACAGACGAGGTGAAGTTCTGCAACAGTACGAAGAACTTCGAGAGCTCCGGGCTCCAGTTTCATATCTCTCCCACGTTCAGAATCTTGAAAAATTTCTTTAACAAGACGAAGCATTTTAAGTTTAGGAATCGAGAATTCCATATTTCGTTCTTTCTCAGACCTTTCCTTTTCAGCTTTAACTTTAGCCTGAAAATCCAGATATATAATCTAAAAAGATATCTAATTATATCTGGAAACATACCGTTTTTGGCTTTTTTGCTTTTGAAGCAGAAGAATTATCTGCTGCTTTACGTTTTTTTGGAAGTTGATGCTTCCGTTGACGAGGTTTAGATTCAGGTTCTTTTGCACATGAATGACGACGACTACGACGTGGTTTCGAAGATTCACTACTCCTAACACGCCTTGCTTTTGCAGGTTGTTGCTCTTCTTCTTTTGCTGGTGCAGCAGTAGCCGCATCGACAGCGTGACGTGTTTTTGCACGAGCACCAAAATCAGATCTTGGAACATAACCACTTGAAACGTCAAAAGGAATTGCATCAATAACATCACGAATTTGCTTCATATCATTAGAAATTGCTTGTATGGAAGCTTCAAAACGTTGATATTCTTCTTCCCAAAATTGATCAGATAGAGTTCTAACATCTAAAGTAAAAAAAACTATAAATATGGATATAAGGACAAGAAAAAAAAGCTTACCAAAACATACAAATTCTTGTTGAGAAAGAGGAATATTAGAAATTTCTTGGATTCGATGCATCATGGATTCAATAGTATCATCTTCTTTTACAAAAATCATAAAGTCTTTTCCATCCATTTTTTTGAAGGTAATATATGTATCTTTCTTTTGTGGAGATTTTGTAACCAAAGCACGACAACCAGAATCATTTGTTTTAACAGGAATATCATCCGAAGTAGTAATCACAATAGAACCATCTTTACTTTGTAAAGTGGGATCATTGGCAGCTGTATCATCTTCAATAAAGTCATCTAAGATATTTCTCTTATCTAAAATTACAAAAGATGTTTTGTTATAAAAAAATAAAAGAAAAAACAAACATACCAGTGCAAACATAACGCTGTTTATCAAAAGGGATTAGAGCATTTTCTTTCATTAATGTTTTAAGTTTTCCAATTGAATAAGTTTTGTTAATTTGAACTCGAATGGTATCTCCATCATTATTCTGAATAACAAATTCAGGACCATAACTGATATCAATTTCACTCATAATTCTCGAAAAGTAGCAAAGAAATCAGGCTTTCTGAAAAAATAAACAAATTATAATCGTTAAATTTTTTTATGTTTATTATTAAAGAAAAAAAGCAGCGGAAACAAACGGCAGAAAAAATAAAATTGAAAACGCAAAATGGCGCTAAATTTTTATGGTTTTGCGAAAATTTGAGAAAGAAAAATCATTTTTTTATATGGCATTTAATGCACAAATATATCTCAAATGACTGAAATTTATAATAGAATTTTTTTTGAGAATTTTGCGCGCGCATTTATTCCTCTTCATTTTTGTTGTTTATTGGCAAAAAACCGATAACTTGAAATGTGCCTTTTCGAAAGAAAAAAAGCTGCCTAAATTTTCCTAGCACCTTGAAATAAATGTGCGCATTTTTTGTTTGAAAGAAAAAGAAATCAAAGCTATAAAAGGTAACTAAAAAAATTGAAAAAGAAGAAACTAATTTAAATTTAAAAATTGTATTAAGAATTTTTCAATGTTGTCTATTAAAATTTTGTTAAGATTCTTAAAAATGATTTTACAAATCTCTTAAATTATTTTTACGTCCTATCCATTTTTTATTGATTTGGATAAATATTGATTGATTTATGCGTTTTTATTTGAATTATAAAACATAAATTTTAGTAAAACAAATTTTTATTACGATGTTTTTGTAAAACCTTTTAATATTTTCCTGTTATTAAAATGCCATCGGTTTTCCAAAAACTCATTTTGAAATATATTTCTTTTGTTATTTTTCAGTTTTTATTATTTTTTAGAATATTCGGTTTTGAAAAATAAAAACATTATGCATTTCCAAAGGATACAAAGTTGATTTTGTCAAAAGAAGCTAGGGTTCATCTTTCGGCAAAAAAATTCGTTCTTAGCAACAAAGATGGAAAGAAGAAGTTCCATATAAAAGAGATTAGCTTTTCTTCAAAAATACATCAGTTTTTCATTTCTTCTTTTTTTATAGAAAATCTGAAAATGGTTATCCTTTTTCTTTTCTACTTTTTAACAGTTACTAATACATTTGCACAAGAAACGACATTGCGAAATGAAAACCAATGGTATATTTCAAAAGGTAAGAAAAAATGGATTCAGAGCTAAATTTTAAATAATTTAGTGATAATAAAATAACATAAAAAAATTTAATAAATGCGGTTTTAGGTGATGAATTCAACGCATTTTGTTCAAGTTTTCCATCCTTTCCATCAGGAATTAGTGTATTTGCATCAATATGTAAGTCTGAAAATAAAATAAAAACTGTTTTAAGAGACGTTAGAACATAAGATTTAAATTGAGTGACACATAAAAACTGTTTTATTAAATTTTTTTTCACAGTGCAACTAAATATTGAAACACAATTTTTTTCAATAATTTTAATAAAAATTTATAAAAAAATTTTAAAATCAATGAAACCTTGGAAAAAACAAAAAAGTCAGGTCAAACTTTTATAATATCCAGAATCTAAAGAAAAATATGCAAAAGAAAATTAATCGTTTTAGCATTTTTTGATTTTTTCAAAAATTTACTTCTTTTAATTTTTCTTAACTTTCCCAAAATGTTTATGTTTTTATTTTTCAAAAGCTGATTACTGTACTTCAAAAATTTTTCGTAAGCTAACATGTTTTTTTTAGCATCAGAATTTCTAATGTATGCACCTACAACTTCTTCAAGTACCGAAATTCCTTCAACTTCGTTTTCAGTTGAACAAACAAAACCAAGTAAAACGATATTAACAACAGCATTTAACTGCCCATGATAAAATTTTTCCATCTTTCTTCACCATCATTTCAATTAAACTTTATGGTTAAAAACCAATAATATTTTTAAAGAGAGGAAAAAACACAAATTTTAGTAAAACAAATTTTTAAAGCTATTTTTTATTGTTTAATTTTCATAGCTCTTTTCATAAAACCGTTTGTGTTTCAAATACTCATTTTTGTGGTTGATCATGGAAAAAAGCTGTTTAAAAATGTTTTTGGTGATAACAAATTTGCTTATCCGTTTATTATTAATTTCGATAAATATTGGTTGATTCATGCGTTTTTCATTTAAATTGTATATTAATTTTGATAGATTTCGATAATGTTTTGTCGTCGTAGCAGATGATCATAATTTTATAATGGTGCAGTTTGCAAATGTTTCGGACAATCATTTAATGATTTTTCCAAAAATTAAAATATTTTTGATTTTTTTACTTGCACATTAAAGTTGCAAAAGCCAATTTTTTTCGGTTAATTTAAAAGCTGAAAAAGTATTCTGAAAATTGATTAATCAACATTTTTTTCTTTCAGAAAATCAATTCCACTGCCAATATAATACAACATTACCACAGTGAAACAGAAAAAGATTTCGAAAACAATTTTTAAACTTTTCACTCATCCTTAAATTCAATAAGTACAAAATTAACGTTATCCATGAAATCTTCAAATAAAAAAAAGCCATGTACTGAAGAATATATGGAAAAAAAATTTTTCCATTTCTCAGAACAACTTTTATTCCTATATTTATGATTATCAGAATTATTTTTTAATGAATATTTTTTAAATTTTGTTAGTCGTTTTCCAACTTTCACAACTTTGCCAGTATTTATTGTTGTTGGTTGTTTTTTTCAATATATTATGGTTGTTGTTATATTCAATTTGGGGAATTTTATAAAAAATCGGTGTTATCATTGCTGTGAAAAGTGTGGGGTTTTTTTTCCGTTTTTTGATGACATCTTTAAAAACATTTTAAATATTCAAAAAATCCTAAGACATAAAATTAAAAGAAATAAAATCAATTCATTTTTCTATAATTTTATTTTTTTCTTATCAGTATGAGTTGAACTTACTCAATGAATGAAACGCTGGGGTTCTTTCATTTTGCAGCAAAAAAAGAGAAACTACAAATTTTGTTTTCTCGCGTTTTGTTAGTTAAAAATTGTAATCTTTTTAAAGGACTCCCTCCGATAATTAGGTTTATGACTTTCCGAGTTTTCTTGTTGTTAACTTTGGTGTTTACAGATTGAAGCAATCAAACATAGGTTTAAAATTTTTTTAATAAAAATATTATTTTTTGGTTAATTTTAACCAAATAGTGAATATTATGAAAAATAAATAATTACAACATTGAAGAAACGAAAAGCCCGAAAAGATTTTGTTTTTACAAAGAGATAAAACAATCATGCGATAAAAAAGGTCCAAACGCAAAGCGATAAAAAACAACAAAAATTATTTTATTATCAGCAATTTTTTAAATAATGTAACATTTTTGTTTGCCAATAGTACAATGACCTCATAATTATGTTTCTTTGATTAAACAAATGTTTATTGTTACGTCAAAAACTGGGATGAAAGTCTCTTAAAAAAGGAAAAAAAGCTGGGTACTCAGTTGTATCATTCTTTTTGTTTATCCAAATTTTTTTATTAACAGAAAAAAATTATTATATTCAGACAATTTCGTTTTCCCATTTTTTTACAACTTCGTCAAAAAAAGGTTGTAATTTTTTACTATGAGCTTCAAAACTAATGAAAGTTGTTTTCTTTTGTTCTGCATTGTTTTTGATAAATTCAAATAAATATTCTCCTTTAAATTCATTTTCAGGGATGGCATTTCCAAATCTAATAAACAAATCAGAAAGTTTAGTTTGCAATTGAATTTTACTTATATTTTCAAATATTTCATTTGTGCAATTTGTTGCAGAACGATAACATGTCAATGAGGTTAACTTTGGCATTACTTCAAATTTAAATATTTCAGCTAAATCCACTTTTGAGTAATCAGAATTTGAAATCCATGAATCTCGATGAATTGTAAATGATTGAATTTCTTTTTCTGCAGTAGTAACCGAAAACTCTTCGAGGGATAAAACAGTTTTATAAAGCTCCAATTCTTTTATTGAAAAACGATAGAATTTTGGAATTCGATTTTTTTCAAGATATTCCGGTTTTTCAAAATATCTGTCATTGTAATGCAGAATTTGAAGTTTGTCAGTATGCCATAATAAATGTTGAACATCTGAATAATTTTCGTCCCAAAAATCACCAATTAATAATTTTGGGTTATATTCTCCATAATAGAATGAACTTCTGTCAAATTTTGAATCGGACATAATTAAAATTTGTTTTTTAGAATAAAAATATTTGCACGTTTGATAAAGTTTTAATAATCCATTTGGTGAAGATGGTTGTTTTAACAATGAAAAAATAACATCAGGCGGAAATGAAAAGCACTGTTTTCGAGGAAATTTAAATGTATACTTTGACTTTTCATTTTCAGCTGCTTTAGAAGTAGACATTTTAATACAACAAAGCAGCAGAATATTTTTCGTCTTTTAAAAAATACAAATTTTTTAACAGCAGAAAATTGGCGGTCAACCAAAAACAAATAAATCTTTAAAAAGAGTCAAAAACGAGAAAATGCAAATAGAAAAAAGGAGATTCAATAATGTACACAACTATTTTTTTGTAAGACAAAAAAAATAGTTATATACACTATTGTACAAACTGCAAATAAGAAAGACACACGGTTTAAATGACCACCCCCGAACAGCAACACAGCTATTGTTTTTGGTTTAGGAACAATGTTTAGTGCGTTGTTCCAATTCAACTAATTTTGAGACATTAAGAAATCAAACAAGATTTTGGAAAAAATTTTTCTTCCAGAAAAGATAATACACCCGGTTTTCAGAATTAGAACAAATCCAAATGACAAACTATTTTTCAATATGTGCAACAAGAAAAATTTTGTTAAAAATACAAGTCGTTCTTTAACACTGGTAAAAACGTTAAATATTAATATATCAAAAAATAAATAAATATTATAGTTTTTTTTTTAAATTTTATATAGTTCAGTCAGCCCACACAACATTTTACCCACATAAAAAAACATTACTTTGCTAATTTATTTTGAGTATTGTGAAAAGTGAGTAATCTAAAAACAGTCGTTAAATTACAAGCTATATCAATTACAGTAGGATACATAAATATATAATTTTCCAAAAATAAACATGAACTTGGACTTCCTTCACCATTTACCAATTATTTTAATAATAATAGCCTAAGAAATTAGTATTAAAAAGCGTGCAAAAAGAAAATAAATTTCAAGAAAAAGCTATAATTTTAGTAAAAAAGTTGAAAATTAAACGCCCCAAAATTTAAAAAAAAGTAGTTGAAGTTTTTAATATAGCGCAATAATTTTTATTTGAAAGTACCCATTATAAACTGTTTTTTAAAAGTAGCATTTCCAATAAAAAAAGTTTGAATTTTGCTGAAATTTAAATTTACATTTTGTAAAAAAAATTTTCCCCGTCGCCATAAAAAATGGATGAAAGACTTTATAATTTAATTTATTATTTCGAAATGGCAGTTAATGTTATCTTTTTTATCATGAATATTTTAGTATTAATCTTCCTTTGCTTTGAATGGAGAAAAACAAAATCAATTTTTAAATCTCCATATTTTTATATCTTAAATTCATTTTATGGTGTTGAAATTATTTTTAATGTTGCATGGGTTTATGTTCGACATATTGATTATGATCCTGCAAATCCGTTGTTACCATTACTAATTTTAATTCAATGGTATACACAATGTTTTCAAGGAATTTGTGAATTTATCCTCGGATTAAGTCGATGTACGGCATTGGCATTTCCGATGTTGCATTCTATGGTTCGTTAATGTTAAATTGTAAAAATGCATTTAAAAAAATGGTAGCAAAATTTGCTTTAAATTTAAGAAAAAGGAAATTTCCAAAATTTAATGGGCTGTTGTGTCTCTAACAAATGTTTTTTCTCTTTAATCCTGAAAATTAAACACTCATTGGTGCGGTTTTTTTGTTTATTGGGGCTACCAAAAGATATAAAAACCCGCTCCATTGTACAAAAAAGGCAGCTCCAATGAATGCCTGGGTTTCAGATTAAGTAAAAAAATTTATTTCATCTACGACTTTCAGTTTAAAAAAATTTTTTTATAAAAAAGGAGAAAATTACTTCAAAAAATAAAAGCTATCGGAAATATTTAATTTTATGTTCTTAAAATAGCTTCAAAGCTACTGCTTTTTCTCTCAAAATAATCGAGATCAGAATTACTTTAAAAAGAATGCATTTTTCATTTTTAAGTTTTTTTGAAACTGCATGTACCTGACAATCACTGTTTTTCCTTCCTTTTGCTTCAGATTCATGTTAAAAAAATACGTTCCAAATATCCACCCCCTTTAATAAAAGCATAAACTGAAGAAATCTTAAAAAATTTTTTCATCGTTTTAAATAAACACATAAAAAGTTTAAATGGTTCAAAATTTTTTATATCGCTTTAAACTAGGGACGTGCACTGTTTTTTCAAATTTGTGCAATAAACATAATTATGGTATCAAAAAATGCAGAATTTTAATATTAATACAAATTGGTAAAAGAAAATTATAAGGTTAAATGCTGATAAAAATGGTAATTAATAAAGAAAAAATGCAAATACCGTATTTTTTTCTGCTGAATTTCGTGCCCCATTCCCCAGTTTGAAATTGTGCCTTTCAGATGCAGAATTTTTTTCTAAGTTATATAAATTAAAAAATGCGCGAAAGTGAGCGGTAAGTATAACATTATAGAAAAACAAAATATTTTTTGTCTCTGCACATCTCTACTTTAAACCAAAATTTTTAAACTAAACTCTAATTCCCTATTTTTTAGTTATGGGAAAAAAAACGATGGGTATTTTTCATTGTTTTTATCTTTGCTTTTCCATTCATCTCCCATGGATATGTTTTTGCTCGATTTGATTGTAAATTTATGTCTTCAAATGCTGAAGGCTGCCTTCAATTTCGAATTAATTCAAAT